>CM028354.1:11734892-11904166 GCA_016618105.1 Dendrobium huoshanense
GAGTGTATTATATCTTACATAGATGACCTAATATGTTACCAATTAAAGGTAAAGTTTCATCTTCTGAGTGTATAGTAGTTTGTTGAGCTAACCATAGAAAGGTGCATTAAAGTTTTCTTTTTGGGTTCATGGAAATTTAACGTTGTAATCTTTTTAAAGAATACAAAAAAAATAAAAGATTTAGATAATTATTTATTTATGTAGAGTGGTTTATTGTGCTATCAATTCTTCCTCATGAACTTTGCTCTACCTCAAATGTAAAAGAGTTCTAAAAAAGAGAATGAAATGGAGAGAAAAGAGGATACATGAAGAAATGATTCAGCATAGATCAGAGATTGAAATTCTCATTAATGCTTATATCAATACAGGTACAATGCATTATATATATATATTATATATATATATATATATATATATATATATATATATATATATATTATATATATATATATATATATATATATATATATATATATATATATGGTTAGGATTGTTCTGGAGTCTGCAGAGGCCGTTTGTGATAGAAGGAGGTGGTGCGCTGGTGTAGACATATTGGTTTAGCTGGTATGGTCTGTGGTGCACTTAACAGGTGTGTTAACAACCCCCCTAAAATTATCTAGTTGTTGGATAGTTAATTTGGTTTGAAGGGTGGAGAAGCATTGAGCTGAGAGGGCTTTAGTGAATATGTTTGCTGGATAATCTATAGAACTGATGTGGAAGATCTCAATATTTTGCTCTTGATATGGTCACTTATGAAATGGTAGTCTAATTTTATGTATTTGGTTGTTGTGTGTAAGACAGGGTTGTTGGCAAGAGCTAGTGCTGAAATGTTGTCATAGTATATTGAAGTTGGGAGCGGTTGGCAAATGTGGAAGTCAGCAGCTAAATGGTGAAATCAAATAACGTCTAATGTTGTGAAAGATAAAGATTTTTATTCGACTTTGGTGTATGACTTGGCCACGATAGCTTGTTTCTTGACGTGCCATGAGATGATATTGGTACCAAGATACATACAAAAAATATGTAATGGATTTTCGGTTAGTGGAATCGGCTGCCCAGTCGGTGTCGGTGTAGGTTAGAAGGGTGAGGTCGCCTTTGGTAAGTGGTAAGCCGTAGTGGAGTGTGCCTTTGATGTAGTGAAGGAGACTTTTGAGAGCTTGGAAGTCACAAGTAGATGGTTTGTGCATATGTTGGCATATACAATTGGTAGCAGATGCGATATCTGGGTGAGTAATAGTAAGGTATTGTAAAGAGCCAACGAGGCGATGGTATGATGTGGGATCTGAATATAGCAAATAAAGGGAGAGGTCTTTGGTTGTTTTTAAGGACATATGGGTGGTTGCTAGCTTGCAGTAAGTGTACCCTACAGAGTCTAATATGGCACGGGCGTAGTGAGATTGGTACAGAAACATACCGAAAGCTATTGGTTGGACCTATATGCCCAGGAATAAGTAAATTGATCCATGTTCTTAATTTGAGAGAAAAAAGTAGCATGCAGTTGTGACAACAATAGCTAATGGTGTCTGAGTGGTTTCCTGTGAGGATGATGTCATCAATGTATATTCAAAGATATAGTTGAATATCCTTCTTCTTGTATGTATGAAGAGATGGACCGAACCTGCTAAAATAGATACCAAAATTGAGTAAAAAGTGAAAGGCTAAATAGGTTGTTAGACCTAATAGATTTGTCCCAAGGCTGACCAAAAAGGGGGGTGAATTGGTTATTTAAAAGTTCTCTTGGTAAATTAATAAATTGATTTTAGATTTTTTAATCATAATGATAAATTTTCTCAAAAATATTTTTTAACCACAAAATTAAAACTTGCAGAAAATAAAAATGCAGTCAAAAAGTAAAAATAGAGTAACACAAATTTTATAGTGGTTTGGTCCAACTAGACCTATGTCCACTCCCTGAAGACTCCCTCTTCAAGTATTGCACTATACCAAAGTGACTCTCATTTTGCTCCCTTAGTAAGGTGGAGAAGCCTTTACAATAATCTCTCTTCCACCAAACCCCGTGTGGTAGAGTACCGTCACCCTTTCTCACCCTCCTAGTGATGGCAGAGAATCAATGCCCTTTTATTGCCTCCTGGTGTTGGTAGAGTGCCATCATTCATTTACACTTTCTGGTGTCAGCAGTATTGTCGCCCTTTCATACCCTCCTAGTGTCGACAGGGTACCGTATCTCATTTGAAATTCTTCTTTTAAGAGCCTTCAAGAAAGTAGGGAAGAAGTATGAAGAACAAGCAATAGATCCTCACCGTTGGACAACCTTGTGAATACTCTCCCAAACACTCTCCAAGTGCACTCTCAAAAGAAATTCACAGTAGGAGTTAGTGTCAGTTAGTTTTTAGGATTCTTAAATATGAAAGACAGGAAAAACTGTCCAAAAAACTTAAAATTTTAATTTGACCGTCTTGGATCATACATTATGATCATACTTCTTATATACAAATAGTTTAAAAAATCTTTAAACGACACTGGACGAACCAATTTTTGTACTATATTTGTCGTATGTATGAACTAACATCATACTATACCAACAGTTCAAAAAAAGGAACAAGTTTGTCAGGTATGATTCTATACAAATGCATTTCATACACTAGTCGATATACTGTATGAAATTCATTTCATACAGTATGATCAATTTAAATGCTTCGTTTGGTATGAAAATGGACAAGTCCATTTCGTACTCTAGACGTCATTTGTACAAAACTAATTCCATATTATACGAATAGTTCAAAAAATTTACCTGTTCATATAGGGCGATCTGGTACACACTCATTTCATACTCTAGATATCATTTGTATGAAACTAATTTTCTATAGTTTGTTTAGTTCAAAAAATGGTGATTTCGTTTAGGACGAACTGATTTGTATCTATTTTGTACTCTAGATGTCATTTTTATAAATATAACTTTGTATAGTATGAAAAGTTCATTCAAAAATTTCTAAGTCATGATTCAATTAACTTATTTCTGAAGGAACACTAAGGAAAAATCATATAGTATGATTCAAGAATCGTACAATATGATTAGTTTTAAAAATATAAATTTTGATACTCGCCTTGTGTGTGTACAGTTACCTAATTATAATCATACTCTCTCAGACTCAATAAAATGAGAAAAAGTATAGACTTCAATTACAAAAAATTCTAATCTAATCTATCCTGAAGTCTTCAAAATCTTCTCTTTGAATAAATATTAATTAGTTTCTAATTCAATAGTGAAGATTATTGTCAATTATATGGATTTGAATAAGAGATAAATGATAAAGGAAAGAGCATTATCTTTTTAATTGGCGATATTGTGCAGCTTTTTAATTTTTTTGTGGCACACTTTGTGCATCTTTTCTATTTGGGCTAATTTTGGCCTTTTTTCTCTTTGGTGAACATTGTGCATCTTTTTAAACTTGGCATGCTTTGTGCATTTTTTTTTTTTACTTTTTCATTCTTCTCAATATCAATAAATTTTAAATCAAATTCTAATAATTAATAAAAAAATAAACACATTGAAAAGGAAATAAAAACTAAAAAATGAGACATCTATTTTGTAATAATTATAGCTAAGTAATACTTGTCTATAAGAACATGAATTTGATCTTCTAATCTGCATCAAGTCATAATGTAACTTAAAAATTTGAGAGAATAAATTTTGCAAGGAAATTAATTTGTAGAGCAAAGTAATTAAAATTCCTATTATAATGATCAACTATAAAAGATTTTTCTATAAAGAATAAATATTTCGAAAAGTTAATTTAATGCATGTCAACACAATATTCCATCATTTCATTTATCATTAAGAATACATAGAAACACCTTTTTTTTCATTTAAATTACATCATCCAAGAAATGCAAGAACAACAAATGAAGAGACTAACACATGAAATCACAAAAATAATAGGAAAATATCTAAACCACATACACATAAACTCATGAACAACTACAACACAAAAGTACAACTAATATTCTAAGGGACCTTGATCTGGAGGAGGTGGAGGGTTGAATATTGTAAAGTAACTACTAATTGTAGCTACATTAGTGTTAAACGAGTCAAATTTCCCTCAGATCCAAACTATATCCTCGTTGTATCTAACATATTGCATATTCAGGCGATTCTCAATTTGATCAAAGTGTTTATCAAAATGAGTTTCCATTATGTCGAAATGCTAGACCATTTCTTGGAAAAAATTCTGGTCGGGTCCAAGTACTGGTGCAGATGCTGGAGGTGGGGCTCCTTCTCCCTCGAAATCTTCTCCCTCTAAACTTTGATCCAGCCTAAAGAGTACCTAAAAGAGGCATCAATAAAGAAAATAGGAAGTTCAGTGGGTGTATCATGATGGATTAGGTACTTTTTTCTCTAAGATATAGGCAGCTAAAACCTTATCCTTCACCCTTTGAATAACATTATGATGATTCATTCTCACACCACTGAAAATGGAGTTATTCCTCTCCAACCAAAGAAATAAAAGAATGAGGGAAGGAATAACATTATGAATGTGACCTTTAGTATTAATAAACCAAGACTTAAGTAAAGAATAAAGGGAAAGGTGAGCATTAAAACAGTTTAACTGAAACAAATCATCCAAATAAACCCAAGTTCTAACATCAATAGGGCCAGAAATAAAAACATGATGCATATTCACCATGTGAAAACAACATTGACACTTGGAAGCCAAAATGAACCCTTTTTTAATGAGATTATCCTCCGTAGGAATAAATTTATGTAAAACTCTCCACACAAAAATAGAAACCGCAGAGGGAATGCTCTTATGTTAGATCTTAGAAAAAATATTATCAATATTTTCTTTATCTCTAAAAGAATGCCAGACATTCTTTAATAAAACCACCATCTTTGGATAAATCAAATAAAATAATATCCTTGGAGATAATATTAATAGGCAGATTTAAAATACGGTGAATAATACAATTAGGAATCATACAAGATAGTTTATCATAGTCCCAATAATTCTCATTAAAGAATGAATTAACTTTAACTAACGCAGTAGAACTAGAATTCAGGATATAGTCAATAGAATCTTTACCTAATCATCTATCTTACCAGAAAAAAATATTACCTTCACTAAGCCCCCATGAAATAAAGGGCTCCACCTCCCATTTGACCTTGCAAAGCCTTTTCCAAACTTTAGAGTCCCCAAGTTTAGGAGAGATATTAGTCGGATGATTGCCCACATAATATTTAGAAATCATAAGATTAGCCCACAAATTCTTATTAGTGCATAAATTATACCAAAGTTTAAAGGAGAAGGCCTTATCAATGTCATGTAAATTCTTGCACCCAAGACCACCTTCAGCCAGAACACCGCAACACTTTTCCTAAGCAACCCAAGTAATTTTAGAAGTAGAGGAAGTACCTTTTCAAAAGAACTTGTTAATAAACTTGTGGATTCTACTAAAAAAAGTATGAGTAGGAAAAATAGTTTGAAACATATAAACCGATAAAGCATAAATAACACTTTTGATCAGAGTAATTCTACCACCAAAACTAAAAAAATTAGAGTCCCAAGATAAGAGCTTATTCTGAACATAAGCAATAAGATCGTTAAACAAAAAATTCTGCCTTCTTCCTTTAAACAGAGGAATACCAAGATACTTGATGGGCAAGTTAGAATGAGTAAAACTAGTAGCATCTTTAATAGCTAAAAAAAAGATCATTGGAAATCCTCTTAGAAGTAACAAAATAGCATTTATTTTTTTCTAAAAGAAAGGCCACTAACCATTTCAAAATGATTGAAAAAACTCCATAATTTTATGAACTCTATTAATAGTCGCATTAGTAAAAATAATAGTCATCTGGAAAGCATAAATGGGATATATGGTAATCTCCCAAAGTTCTAGAGTAGAGACCAGGATTATTCTCAAATAAAATATAAATACCCCTAGTTAGAAACGCAACCGCAATAATAAAAAGGTTCGGGGATATAGGATCACCCTGCCTAAAGCAATGAGAAGATTTGAAGAAACCATGATTAGAACTATTAACAATGATATAAAAATAGACATTTTCAATACAATTCTTAATAAGATTAATAAATACATAGTTAAAACCGAAAAGCTGAAGGATAAAGTAAATAAAATTTCAATCAATATTGTTATAAGCCTTAGTAATATCAAGTTTCAAAATTATATTTCCCCCACTAACCCAGACATCCAAATCCTGACATAATTCTTAAGCCAAAAGAATATTATCCGTGATAGCCCTATCTTTCACAGAACCCATATGATAAGGAGAAATAATTATAGGTAAAATAAAAGAAAGATGATTCATAATAATTTTAGAAACCAATTTGTTGAAGAAGGTATAGAGGCTAATTGAATGAAAATCATTCCAAGTTTGAACATAATTGTTCTTAGGAATAAGCACTAAAGAAGTAGAAACAAAAAATTTAGGGATAGGATTACCAACAAAAAAATCAAAAATAGCAGCAAAAATGTCATTATGAATAATGTGCTTGCATTTTTGAAAGAAAAGAGTTGTGAAACCATCAGGTCCCGCCACAGAATCACTATGCATTCCTAACAAAGTTTCTTTAACCTCCTCAAGAGAGGGAGGCCTAGAAAGAGAAGCATTATCCTCAAGGGATAGAAGGTTGGGAATAAAAGAGTGATCCATAACTTGAATAGGATTGAAAACTTCATTGAAATGGGTTTGAAAATGAAGCACAACTAAATTAGCAGTCTCAAAAAGGTTGTCAGACACTACAGGAAAAACGCCAAAAACCGGCGGTTTTCTCCAGCGGTTCGTATGGCTACACAGGAATTTTTTTATTACCGAAGGCTTTGCGGCGGCATTTAAACCGTCGGTAAAAATCGCGTAGGAAACACTAACCGGCGGCCTTTTACCGGCGGTTTATTTAGGTGGCGATTTTCCGGCGGCCTATACCGCCGGTGACGACCGGATTTGCAACCGGCGGTGTTCCGGCCGGTTAGCCATCGCTGTTAAGCCGCCGGTTAGTTTACCGACGGCTCACCGGCGGTCACATTACCGACGGTATGCCGGCGGTTAAAGAAGGCGTCGTGTGTTCGCTAAATCATCGGCAAGCTCCGGTAGACCGCCGATTCCATTACCAGCGGTAACCCGGTGGTTACAGCCGACGGTATTACCGATGGTGCACACCGCTGGACGTCCACCGTAACACCGCCAGTAGCTGTCGGTAACCGCCGGTATAATGACATTACCGGCGGTCTAGCTTTGGCCGTCCCGTATCGTCATTTCCGGCCTCCAAACTGCCGGTTGGCCACCAGAAACCTGTAGCACCTGCAAAAAAAATTGATAACATTCCCTCTATTTGAGGGAGGTTCACCCTAAAGTCTAAACTTGCAGAAAGAGCAATGCATAATAAGATATTTTGGGCAATACGCCGCTATATTCATCAGAACTATAAACATAACCACAAATCAAATAAACAAGTTTACAATCAAACATTAAGAAATTCCAAATAAGTTCATCATAAGGTTACAATCACAAGTTCAAAAGTTCTAAATACAATCATCAAACATAAAATATATCTAATCCTCAGCTGTATCCTTACTGTCTGCAGATGGCTGCTCCTCTTGCTCCTTCTTTCCCTGATTTTCAACTCTGTAGGATTGCAACTCTGCTTGCATTTCATTTTAAACTTTTCTCATTTCTTCAATCTCTCTAGATTGAACTCTTCTCATCTCTTCAATCTCTCTAGTCAGCACTGCAATCCTTTCGCTTACAGATTCTTCAGCTCCACTTGGATCATGAAATGCAGAGGTGGATGAACTACCCTCAAAGATAAAAGCCTGTGAACCCATGCCATATACCCTTCCCCTCTATCTTCCACTAACAACATCTGACCATGTATGATACTCAGAAATGTGGGCCGATCCTAAAAATGATCCCTCGCCAGTGGACTGCCGACTTGCTCTAGCTCGAACGAAATCATCCTGCGAGTTACAATTAGTTTTATTAAAATAATTTTTTATTCTAAAACTCCAAAAAAATTTACTCACATGAGCCTTCTTAGCCTTCTCATCAATCCACTAATGGTCAGCTTGATGTTGATGAGTTCTTGTATGCAACTCCAATGGTGTTGGCTCCCGACCAAGGGACTGTTTCTGAAAATTTAAGAAATAGTTATAATAACATAAATATATGTAATAAACTAATTCAAAACACTTACCAGGCGACGCCTATGTTCCGTATGAGGTATATATCCACCAGTATGAAGAGAGCTTCCTAAACCGCCACAGTTAGAGGCTCTGTTATGTTTATTCTGCTCTCTCATTTTTATAAACTCATGGGTCGCCCAAGCACTACTCAAATCAGCCCAAACGCCCTCTCCATTCCAATTAGGATGCTGCCCGGACTTTCTAATGTCCGTGAACATGTCTCTGAGACGGGTCGCTCCTCTCCTCTCAAAATTTGATCTGATCCTCGTGCTGTGCTCAGGCAACCACCTAAATTCTTTCTGTAAAAATTTAGGCAATATTAAAAAGATTAGTACAAATTAAATCACATATTTGAAATCATACCAAAAAAACATACCTGAAATTCTTCAAACCACATATCTCTAACCGGCTTTGGGATCTTCTTCCAGGATAAGTAAGGAGCATCATATTTATTCTTTATTATATCCCAGATAATATGTATAGGTGGTCTTGAAGGATTGAAGCTACAAGTGACTTTTTTGTTAATAATATGTAATATATCAAAATAAAAATAACTTAATAACTTAAATTGAACTTATTTATTACCCTCAGGCTCAATGTATTGACGCTTATCTGTTGCAGCTGCATGATCGCTAGCGCCAACCTCTGGTGGTCTTGATGGTCCACCCTGTTCATGCTGCACCGGATAGGGGTAGTAATACGGGTAAGGGTAAGGAGGGTGGGGACCAGTGGATGGACCAACTGCCTGTGATGATGGTGGGGGGTAATATGAATAGAATGGAGAAGCATGTGTCTGATCTGGAGAGGGGAAGTGAGGACTCGTTGAGGGAGGAGGGAAGTGGCCAGGGAAGTATGGAGGTACAACAGGAGGTGGATCTAAATGTCCCTAACCCTGACCCTGCTCTAGGGAATGTTGCTGGCTCATGGCAGGTGGTGGCGGTGGTGGTGTAGGTAGATATGGTGGAACTGAAGGCCCCTCACCTACCTCAGCCTGTGTGGGTCTGCTAGCAGTAATCTTCTTCCAGCGGAACTTTGAGGCAAATGATTTAAGAGGAGGATCATCGCCTGAAGCCATCTGCAATATTAAAAAAAAAACAATTACTAAAGCATTGAAAATAATTAATAAAGCAGGTAATGAATTACGAGAAGCAGTTAATGAATTACAAAAAGCAGTTAATAAAACAGTTAATAAATACAAGTTGGCAAATAACAATTTCATTTCTTAGAATTTAAAAAGTATTATTCAAAATATTACAAAACATTAAAATTCTACAATTCTAAATTACATAAAGTAATCAGAATCATCAAAACTATTTTCATTGCTCTCAAGGGTATTTTCACTTTCATCATCATTCTCATCTTCGTCTGAACTAGTTGAACTATTCACATCTTCTAACTTTATTTCAATAGTAGAGGTTGTAGTTGTCATCTCCTCAATTTCAACAGGCCTACAACTTGACATCTCATCCTTTTGATGTGCAGTTGCTACAATGTATTGTTGATCAATTATTCCCCGTACTTTTATTTTTATGACAGCTAGCCAATCTTGTTTGTCTCTACGACTACTGGGATATTTACTGAAATAAACTTGAATAGCTTGACTTGCTAACACAAATGGATCAAACTTCCCGTATCTTATACTATGTTTAACATCTACTAAATCATACGCAGGATGAACCCTTGTGCCTCAATTATGTACTGGATCATACTATTGACAGTTAAATAAGCATACAAAGTTCTCATCTTCGCCTGGGTATTCCAAGTCAAGGACCTCATTCAGAATACCATAATAATCACACTCATCTTCTTCATGAGTGTTCCCTCTACACATACTCCACAATTTTTGAGTTTTTCTTCATTCACTCCACAATTTGGTATGAAATCTGAACCCATTCACTATATATATTGGCCAAGTTTTTACTTTTCGTATTGGACCCCATGCTAATGCTTGCAAACCTTTATCGAAACATTTGTTATCAGGATTTTGTACCTAAAAATATTTTCAAATATTAGTATTTTTTATAATAAATAAGATTTAAATTTATAAAAAAATTGTACTCACATATGATCTGAACCAAGTTGGAAATTTATTTGCAACAGCTTGCTCAATATCCCTCGAATCTGTCAAAGACAAATTGCTTACGAAATACGTGGTGACAAATAATACTTTAGTATTTTAAATAAATATTACTAATTAATTATTAACATTATGCAAGAACATACTCTAAGATTGGCTCAACTTCTTCACAGTTCAGTAGTACATACAAATTCCCTGTATTTATTTCTAAATCGTTGAGATATCTTTCAACATATTTATCACTGGCTTTCTTTGTCTTCTAAATACTGATAGTGTAGCATGTGATTGTTCTTCTACATCAAAGTCCATGTTACGACCAATTTTTGTTCTTGTACTCCTTACATGGGGATCGAAATAGTAGGAGCAAAAGTGAGTTGTTTTTTGAGACAAATATGCTTCACATATTGATCCTTCTAATCGTGCTTTATTCTTAACATATTTCTTCAACTTGTTCAAATATCTATTAAAAAATTATAATCATTATGTTATCTCAACTGATTCAAAAATATTGAAGACTTAATAAAAATCTTAACACATTTACCTTTCGAAAGAATACATCCAACAATATTGTACAAGTCCACCAACTCTAGCTTCGTAAGGTAGATGGACTGGAAGATGTTCCATAGAATCAAAAAAACCCAGGGGAAATATCTTCTCTAACTTGCAGAGGATGATTGGTATGTTATCCTCGTACCTCCATAAATCATTTTCACTTAGTTTAGATGAATATAATTCTTTGAAGAAAATGCTAAGCTCAGTCAACAGATTTGATATGTAATCGGGTAACATACAGAATATCATCGGAAGAAGAACCTCCATAATTATGTGATAATAATGACTTTTGAGTCCAAATAACCTTGCAGATTTCAAGTCAACACATCGGCTTATATTTGATCCATACCCATCAGGCATCTTTAAACCTTTAAACCACTGACATATCGATCATTTTTGCTATAACGTGAAAGAGTACGGAGCTTTGGGCTTCATTAATTTACCGTCAATTGATGTTACTAACTCCAGATTTTTTCATCGACAAAACTCTTTAATGTACATCCTTGCTTTGACATTATCTTTACTCTTATCTTTAACATCCATAATTGTATTAAAAATATTATCCATGAAGTTCTTCTCAATATGCATAATATCCAAGTTATGTCTTATCAAATTAGTTCTCCAATAAGGTAATGTCCAGAAAATACTTTTTTTTATCCAATTATGTTGAACACCATAACCCAAAAATTTAGACTCTGATAGCATTGGAAAATCAATAATTATTGGAATGTCGGAAAGTCTATGTAGTACATCATCACAACTTAATCTGGGTGGAGGAGGTGATCGCTCAATTCTGTTTTTAACAAATGCTTCCTTATTTCTTCAGAACTGGTGATTAACATGTAGAGACATGCGATGACAATCAAATAAAGTATTTTTCTCTCCATGTTTTAATGTGAAAGCTTTATTGTTCTCCATGCAGTAAGAACATGCTAATTTCCCTGCTGTGCTCCAACCAGACAACATACCATAAGCTGGAAAATCACCGATGGTCCACAGCAAAGTAGCTCGAATGAGAAAATTTTATTTTGTTGATATGTCATATGTGAGCACTCCTTCTTCCCATAATAATTTGAGGTCATTAATTAATGGTTGCAAAAAGATATCAATTTTTGCTTTCAGATTATGTGGTCCAGGTATAATCAGAGTTAAGAACATGAACGGAGTAGTCATACACATCTCTGGTGGAAGGTTGTATGGTATTAATATAACTGGCCAACAAGAGTACGATGTATCTGTTTGACTATAGGGAGTAAAACCATCAATACATAATCTCAATCTTATGTTGTGGGGTTCAGCAGCAAATGAAGGATGCACTCGATCAAAATGTTTCCACGCTTCAGCATCTGATGGATGAGAAAGAACATCACTTTTTGCTATTTTCTCCTTATGCCATCTCATATGGCCTGCTGAACTTATTGATGCATAAAGTCGCTGAAGTCTTGGAATGATTGGTAAATAAAACAAACGGGAATATGACACATCTTTCTTTGGACGACGTTGTTTTCCCGAGTTTGGCTTAAACCGAGGAGCATTGCAGGTGCGACAAATAACTTCTGCTGCATCATCCTTATAGTATAACATACATCTATTGATACAACAATCAATCTTTGTAGCAGTGAGACCTAGCTTGGATACTAATTTCTTTATTCGGTACAAGTCTGAGGGAATTAAATTGCCAGCTGGATTAGTTTCCTTTATAAGACCAATAACGTCATTAAAACACTCACGGGGAATATTTTACTCAGTTTTAATACTTAGCATCCTCACTGCAATGGATAATTCTGAATGTGTACTGCAACCTTCCCAAATTGGCTTTTGAGTTGAATGTAATAACTCAAAGAATTTTTGTGTCTCTGCATTTGGTGGCTCTACCATATTAGACCTTAAATTATGACCTGCTATATCAAAAATAAGGTCTTCATAGGGTCTACTCATTTAATCTTCATCAAATATTTCATAAGATGTAGATGAACCGGCATGAGCATCTCTATGTGGCTCGTACTCGCCATGTGATGTCCAAATCCAATAATTTGGAAGAAATCCCCTACGATATAAATCAAGCTTCACATCATCGGGTTTGAGGAATGCTAGATTTTTATGCTTCGAACATGGACATCTAAACATTTTATCAAACTAAAAGGAAGGCAGTTGAGATGCAACTTGAATGAAAGTTTTAACTTCCTCTATAAATTCAACTGTCAATCCTTTTCGACCCGACAACAATCTGATATACATCCAATATCTCTCTTCTTGGATAGTCATTTAGACGTTGAAGCAAACATCACCCTACATAGTTTTGAAAACATTTATTAGAATAAATGCATGTGCAAACGTGTTATAATTTAGGTGGATGAGTGGATTTACTCATAGTTTAATTTTCAATGAAATTGATCTCCAGAGCAAAGGGCATTAACCCAAGAAAGTTGCTATATAATATCTCTCCACCTAAACATCCTCATCTTTGTGTATGCTTTTTGTTGCTAACTAGACATTTGCAAGAGGATGTATCTTTGTGTTTGCTTTTTTTTGATGCTATTCTTCTAGTTGATAAGACTAGAGAGGGGAGTTGAAGGTAAACTTGAATTATGGAGGTCAACCTTAGAGTCTAAAGGTTTTCACTTAAGTGTATCTAAAACTAAATATATGGAGTGTAATTTTGGGCAACCAAGTCATTAATAAGAGTACACATTTTAGATATCTTGGATCTATTATTCAGAGTGATGGTGAAATAGATGAGGATATTATCAGCATAATTCAAGTTGGATGGTTGAAATGGAGGAATGCATCGGGCTTGTTGTGCGATAGAAAAGACCCCCTCAAACTTAAGGGAAAATTCTATAAGATGTGAGACATGCAATACTTTATGGTGCCAAATGTTGGTCATTAAATGACAAGCATAATACTAAGTTAAGTGTTGCAGAGATGAGGATGTTTAGGTGGATGAGTGGATTTACTTTTCACTCTCTCTCTTATTCTCTCTCTCTCTCCCTCTCACTCTCTTTTCACTCTCCCTCTCTTTTCTCTCTCCCTCTCCCTCTCTTTTCTCTCTCTCCCTCTCAATCTCTCGCTCTCTCTAACACTTGCTATCTATCTATCTCTCTTATTCTCTCACTCCTGGTGGGAAAAAAATGTTGTGTCACCACGCAAATTTTGATTTCTCCTATTTTGTAATCGAATACTGCATTAAGAATAAAGTATAATCTCGAGAGACTGACACAATATTCTACAATGGATTCAATATCAAAATAGGATTTTGAAAATTGATATTTCTATAATCAAACAGTTCAAAGAATAACATATCATCTTAAAAGATGAACATGAAATTCTATAGAATATGTTTAAAGATAGAAATACGGTTTTTTTTTTTTTGAAAAAGTTTATTCATTCTTTTATTTAGATATGACAAGAAGAATATTATATCATCTTAAAAGACGAACATAATATTCTTTAAGATATCCAAAAGCGAGAATGAGTTTTATAAAATTCATTATTTCTAAAGTTGAATATAACAAGTATAATATTATATTATCTGAAAAGATAATAATAACATTCTACAAGTCTATTCAAAATTAAAAATAAAGTTTTAAAAATATCTACGTTCCCAAAGATTCTTCCCTTATTTTATATGAATAAAACAAGGTTTATTTTAGTCTGGGGTTCTCAAATCCCTATAGGAGCAAGCTCCTATAGTTAATTACATCCTAGGAGGAATGCTCCTAAGAAAACTCTCGATTAAAGCAGTGATTTCATACTCTTTGACTACAAAGTAAAAGACAAGAAATAGAAGTAGGAATTTTCCAAGGTGAAAGCTCAATGTTTAATATTTATTAACGAGTCAATGGAGGAAAAGTAGGAGGTGTCGGATTCTGAGAAGCTCAGAGACAACCTCAGTCTATTCTATGTTAGGCTTTACATTTTAAGAGAAAATTTTATGTTTAAGTTGAAATTTTATTATAAAGTTGGGATTATATTCCCGGAGGGCGAGGACTTAAGATCTAAAAAGAATCTGCTTCAGAACCTAAATCTAATTTAGGTACTACAAAGTAGCGACCCGAACCTAACTAATGAAGTACAAATCTGGACTTACCCCGGCCTGGATTGGGGAGCCAGCTAACCACCTAGGTGCTTTAAAACCATGTGTCCAGTCTCTTATGAAAGATGGGTAGGGATGTTGTTTAAGTTTTAAGGAATTGGGGCTGACATCTAAGACAATTCCTAATTAGCCCCTCAACTTATGTAGGGTGATAAATGTCTAGAAATGCAATTAATATTTTAGACTCTTTTTAGTTTGTATCTAATACAATGCATGCTAATTGACTCGAATGCATAAAATGATAATGAAGCAGTTTAAAAATTTAGGCTTAGAAAATAAATTTTTTCCTAGAGATTGCATAACTTTCCCTTGACAGAACTGCACCCTCATAAGTCAAGTGGTCTGCCAGAACCCGCAGGCGGGGAGGTGCCTAACAAGGAAGAGAAAGTATTAATATGCTTATGCTGACTCTTGGCGGTCCCGAACTTACTTCTTAGATCGTTAGAGTTACTATGTGAGCCTAAAAAAATTTTTATTTAAAATTACAAGTAGAAGAATTTTGAGCATACCCTTACAAAAAAAATCTCTCCGATTCGAATCCAGGCTAAAACAAAACACGGCATGCAAGGTCCTAAAAAAAATATACTGCACAAACAATGTAAACAATCAATTTTAATAATCCAAATATAATGTCCAATGTCCATATTACACCCAGAATTTGCAGAAAAGTAAAGTGGTCGGGCACCACTGACAACAAACCCGGATTCTAATCCTAAGAATGACGCAAGTGATTTTTGAAATGGGATATACTGTTCCTTAAATCTTCATTTCTTCATCATCTTTCTTCAATCTTCTTGTTCTGTCTTTTCTTCTTCTACGAACTTCTCGGGTCCGCCAAGTTCTGGATATCCAAATGAAAAGAAACTCATCCCTAAGAGGGGTATTTTCTTTTCTATTTGGATATTGAATCATCCTAATTTGGCTTTCCAAATAAAAGAGAATAATCCTTTAAGGTATATTCTCCTTTCTTTGGATTCCAAATTGGATATAATATCCAACTTTCAAAAAAATCACTTTTACATTTATTGACTCTTGATATATTATATTTACATTACATTTTATTTCACAAAAAGGGAAGAAAAATCTAGTCCACCTGCAAGGTTATCCTAAGCAATTTATAACAAAAATCATCCCACGCAGTTATATATATATGCAATTGAATTTAAATTATTAAGCCACACTTGGCCACACTCTTCTTCATTTGGGGGCTAAGCAGCTAAAGCACATGTAGCATTTATTTATTAATAATTAATTAGCCCCCTTTTTCTTCCCTGCACGAGTGGGGCCACCTGCAGAAAATCATGTTAACAATCCAGATCGCTCCTAGCCTATGGGTAATCTAATCGTCAATCAAACCAACACAGAGTGTAGTAAAAATAAATAAACAAACACACCAACATTTTACAACCAGCATGCAATAAAACTCGAGAAAAAGCCCGTCACAGTGCAGTAAGGAAATAAACACCGGCCTAACCTAAAACTAGAGTCGGTTGTCCTAGCAAACAAATCTAAGTGTGTGCAATAGGTTATGTGGTTTTGAAATGTCCTAAGTCAATTATTGGCTAAAGTTTTTTTAATTTATTGAATTCTAATTTAAAGATGTTTACTAATTCTAAAGTGAGATATCACTAAATTTTCTATGTTATAAGTTTCTATCTTAAAGTGTGCATGCTTCCTAAGTCTAAATTTTCTAAGACCCGGTCCTTAATTTTTGTTCTTAAGTGTCACTACTGTTGTATGGGATAAAAATTTGTTATTACTAACCCTTAGGACTTTAAGCGTGTGTAAAAGGGGTTTAGGGATCTAAAATAAAGCAAAAAAGTAAACCTAATTAAATTGAAGTTACTACAGAGACCTAAAGGAATGGTTCACGCACACCACATCAAGGGGTCCCTAAAGATTTTCTAAGTTTAGAAATACTCACAGTCACCGGGGGCTACAACCCAGTGGTTCCGCCCGTAGCATCTCTACCCGGTTGGATAGAGGCGACTGACGCCTTTAGCTCCTTGTACTTTTGTTCCCTCGACCCGTACCATTCCTCGCAGTTCATGCAAATAAACAGGAAAAATAGGAAAAAAGAAAGCACATTTAATAATTAATAATAAAGTAATTGAAATTTACTAAAAATAAAGACGTACCTTTCTTCGGGCTTGAACACCAGTTCTATTGATTCTACTTTTGAAATCCTTTTACTTTCGACAATTTACTTTATATTTTTCTAACATTCACTTCCACTCTCCCTAACTTACACAATTTCATAAAACAAAAATTTTACCTCTTACACTTACACATTTCACCATTTCCAAAAATATAAATCATACTCTACGCTCTTCGTTTTCAAAACATTATTATACACTTCAATATTTAAAATACCTTTCAACACACAAATTTTACTTTTCAAAACATAAACCTTTCATCTTTCCAAATCACACAAATTCCACTTTTACCTTTTCAAAACTCATACACTTCCTTTTTCAAGATATACATTTTTTTTGCTTTTCCAATATCACACACTTTATTCATTTTTCAACACACACACACTTTTCCTTTCAAATCATTACAATATTCTCTTCCAAATCATACACAAATTCAACTAAATCTCTATCTTTACATATAAGTTTGCCACATCACCCTTTCCAAAACACACAAATTCCACTTCACCACCTTCCAAAAATACACAAGTTCCACTACATCTCCATCTTTACACATTTTTTTTTCAATACATATACACTTAACTTCTTAACAAATAAAAAAAATTATCAAACAATTTATCTTAAAAAAAAAAAAAAAAAAAGCACAATTCTCTTTTTAAAGCATTTCACCTTTAAATATATACACTTTCCAAACACATTTTCTTTCCAACGCCTAAGTTTTCCAAAACACTCTGCTTTTACCTTTCTTATACAAAACATTTTTAATGCAAATACACTTATCAAAACACTTTACCTTTCTAAAACCACACTTTTTCTCCATTCAAAGATCATACATTTATAATTTGAATCACAAAGCACAATTATGCTCTCCAACATTTTCATCTTTATTGAATCAAGATAAGAAACCACTCTTGATGCAAATGCAAAGAAAGAAACACTAGGCTTCAAATTGAATCGAACATGCAACTATAAGCTCCCAACTTACTCATTGATTACGAATCAATAATTATACCAAATGAAATTTGAGATAAGAAAGGAAAATAATAACAACTCAATTTCTTTCCAACAAGTCAAGAAGCCTTTCGATATAAATCATACAATCTTTCATTGAATCCATATATGCTAAAGAAAGAAACATAAAACAAACAATAGATCAAACAAAACTACAATTGATTCTTTAATTTCAAAAAAGAAGAAGAAGAAATATGCTGCTGATTTTAGAGTTTCTTTATAGTTAATTGCTGAGTTTTTTTTTTTTTTTTTAGATTAATGTAATAATATAAATAACCCATGAAAATATCAAGATAGAAAAGAAAACCATGATTTCAAGAAATTCTTTTGATATATTTCTCATCCTTGTACAAAAAGAAACAATTAAAAGAACTTTCATACAATCCAAATTTCAAAGTTGCAACAAGAAGACATCAAACAAGAATGAGAGAAGAAGAAGATGGAAAGGATGTAGAAGAAATTACCCAAGATTAGGATGTCTTTTATGCGTCGGCTAAGGCAGAAGAGGCGACGACGTGCGACTACTGCTGCTCGTCGAGAGGAGGTAGTGGCTTCGGCTTAGGTTCATCACGAGGGAGTAGGGAGGCTTGGACATGTCATGTATGAGAGGAGGGAGGCTTGGACATGTCATGTATGAGAGGAGGGAGGCTTGGACGTTTTTTTGGGTTGAGAGAGAGTGAGAGTGGGTGGTTATGGGTTGAGGGAGAGGGAGAGTGGGTGGTTATGGGTTGTTGCTGAATCCTTTGACCATGGACCGTTCGGTTGACATTTGAAGGCCTTAATGATTTCGGAATTTGGTGATCTTGGGCTCATTGGGTTTGTCTCGTCGAGCCGTTCGATTCGAGTATAAGCTTGTCAAAATCGGAGACCGTTTGGTCACTCAAATTGCGGTTTGAACCTTCCAACAGCAATTTGAGCCCTTGATTTGGACTCATTTGGGCTCGGATTGGGTTGATCTTGGTGTCGTTGGGTTTGTATTCCTGAGACGCTCAGTTCGACTGTAAGTTTGCTGAAATCGGAGTTGGGTGGTTTCCAAATTAATTTTTGAAGTTTCCAAACTTGATTTTGCATCGAGATTCGTGCCCGATTAAGATAATTTTTGACAACGTATTAATTATTATTATATATATACTTGTGATGAGTCAAAACGGGTTAATCAGAGCCATTGAAATCAAATTCAATTTGAGTTAATTTGATTTGATTTGATTGGTGAGTTGTTTTAAGTCCAATGATATATCAATTTGATCAAAATCGAATTAGATTATATTAAATTGAGTCGATTAACATCGACGAATCATAAAGAGGGCTTGATTTGAGTTCGTTTGGAGTTGAATTAAAATTGGATTGAATTGATTTTGATTCAAGTTGAGTGATAGGTTCGAGTCGATGCTACGTCATTAGGTGTCCACCTAAGGGAAATCCTGCAGGTGCGACATCTACACTAGGCTATGAAGACCTAGGTGCTAGAATTGAATCCGGGGAAATTGACCTCAAATAATGAGGTCATCAACTCCCTCTCCCTCATCTCAATGCTAGCTCTTATTCTCTCTCTCTCTCTCCCTCCCTCTCTCTCTCTCTCTCTCTCTCTCTCTCTCTCTCTCTCTCTCTCTCTCTCTCTCTCTCTTGCTCTCTCATATATCTCTCTATCTATCTCTCTTGTTCTCTCTCTCTCTTTTATCTCTCCCTCTCCCTCTCTTTTCTCTCCCTCAATCTCTCTCTTCCTATCTTGCTCTAACCCAAAGTCACAATCAACAAATTAGATCTACCCTAAACTAAAATAACACTTAATAAAAAAAAATTTAGATATACCCAAATGATTACAACATTACCTCTTGCATTACTACCTAAATCATCCAAAATATCTCTAACACTTGCAAATATCTAGTGAGAACAAATAATCAAAGAAAAACGATAAAAAATTACCTTAAAATATGAAATCTAGGGTTGTCGGCGGCGTGAGATCAAGAGTGAGATCGACGGCGGTCGGAGGTCGGAGATACGGCGTCGGCGGTCGGATTGGGGTCAGCGGTCAAAGATGCTTCGTCGGCGGTGATAAACGGAAGTCGATCGCAAGCGGAGGCGACGGCAGAGCGAGAGAGAGAAGGAAAAAATAGAAATGAAATGCGCGGTGCGGGTCTATTGTTTGAATAGTTGCTATTTGAATGATTTATATTTGTGCAACTTATGTAGCTTTGATGATTCCAAACATTATTGTTCAAATGTATATTTATCTCCTAACAATTTCATGAGATTTGCACTTGCTCTTGTGTGTACTAACATTTCAGGAAAATCAGACTCCAGACTACGATAACTTCAAATCAAATTCAACATGAGATATTTTGTTTATTTGAAGTTTGCCTTTTCTTTGAATTAATTTTGAAAGGGAGTGATTGTAATTGAGTGAATAAAATCTCACACACACAAATAAGGAGATCTTAAAATTCTATACTGATCGTACAGGACGATATTTATCGTACTGGACGATCTGTCAGTTATCTCCTATAGAGCACTTGGAACGAATAGGAACTTGCTTGAAAATTTTTTTTCTAAGTCCTATTCGTCCAGGACAAAATTTATTATCATCCCGGACGATGGGTTCTCTGTAAAATTTTCGTCCAGATGAATTTTATCATCGTACGAGGCGACCAGTCCTCTGGAAAATTTTCGTCCATACGAAAATAAATATCGTACCGAACGATCAGCTCTCTGGAAAATTTTCGTCCAGACGAAAACAAATTATCGTCCGCGGCGATTGGTCCTCTGGAAAATTTTTGTCCAGACGAAATAAATAATCGTCCAGGACGATCTGCTCTCTGGAAAATTTTCGTCCAGACGAACATATTTTCGTCCAAACGATTAACCGACTTAGAACAGTTTTCAGCAGTTTCTAGAACCGACCTTGTAATAACCGTTTGTACTGGACGAACCTAGTTCGTACAGGACGATCAGCTGTACGAAGTCATTTCGTACACATATACAAATTGGGTCGTTTAAGATCGTTTAAGTAAAATCGTCCAGGACGATCCAGGATTGTACATGACGATCCACTGCGTACAGAATTGAAAATTGCAGTTTTTGGGCGGTTTTTCATGTCTTTTGTATAAATAGTCCAAATTAGACTGCCACCCAATCTTTTTGTCATTTGATCTTCGTGCCTCTTGAGAGAATAGCCAAGGAGAGAGTGGAAGAGAGCATTCAAGGGAGGATTCCTACCATTGGAGCGAGAAGGCTTCACTTGGATTACTAAGGTAAGAGTCTCTACTTGTGAAATTGGATTTCTTCACTCTTTTCCTTCTTCCTTCTAGATTCTTGTGAGAAGATCAGTCAAGGAGATCCGGTTCTCTGCCGACACTTGGAGAGTGTGAACAGCCGAAGGGTTCTCTGCCCACACTAGGAGAGTGTAAAAGAACGACGGTTCTCTGCCACACTAGGAGAGTGTAAAAGGCGACGGTTCTCTGCCCACACTAGGAGAGTGTAAAAGAACGACGGTTCTCTGCCAGCACTGTGGATTGTGTAAAAGGACGACGGTTCTCTGCCGCACCGGGTAGTGGTGAAAAGAGTGTGTTGTAAAGGCTTCTCCGCCTTGCTGTGGGTGCTAAAGGAGAGTCACTTTGTGGTATTAGTGCAATACTCAGAGGGTGCCTCTGAGGAGTGGATGTAGGTCTGGTTATAGACCGAACCACTATAAATCTGGTGTCATTTACTTTATTGCTTTTACGTTTCCGCACTTTAAATTTCAGTTTTAACAACTCTGTGGTTGAAAAACATTTTTCTACAAACTTTAAAAGAAAATTTTATTTCGGTTCAACTTTATCATTAAGAGGGTTTAAAATTTTTAAAACTACCAATTCACCCCCCTCTTGGTAGCCGTGGGACATTTACTTAGGCTTAACAACCTAATTACTGGACTCAACAAGTGGTATCAGAGCATAGTTTCAAAATCATAAGTTTGAACTACTTTTTGATTAACGTAGATGGCTACATTTGGAAACCGAAACACACCTGAGGGTTACTCTATCACTAGACCTCCACTGTTTGACAATATTCCTTTTGATTTTTGGAAAACACGCATGTCTACTTTCTTACAGTCACTTGATTATCGCATGTGGATGCTAGTCCAGGAAGGTTACTCAAAACCAACTAGATTAGTTGATGGAATTAGGGTAGATACACCCTATGCAGATTGGACTAGAAGAACGTGACTTAGCACAATTAAATGCGAAATGTTTAAATAGTTTCTTTTGTGCTTTAAAATCTGAAGACTACATGCGAGTTTCCACTTGTAAAAGCGGAAAAGACATATGGGATAGACTTTGTATTACTTATGAAGGGACAAATGAGGTTAAGCAATCAAGACTCAATATCTTGTTACATGACTACGAATTATTTCGCATGAAACCTAATGAATCTATATCTGACATGTACACAAGATTCACTCAAATTGTCACCTCTTTGCATGCACTTGGTAGGGAATTAACTAATGCTGAAATGGTTAATAAGATTCTTCGTTGTTTACCTACTGCATACGATGCAAAAATTACTGCAATTACAGAGTCTAAAGATCTGAACATTTATTCTATTGACAATCTTCTTGGTTCACTCATTGCTTACGAGCAAGGAGTAAGTCAAAGAAAGATTGATGCAGGTGAACCAAGAAAGGACAAGAATATTGCACTAAATGTGGAAGAGTCAGAAAGTGAACACTCACAACCTGAGGATGAAGACGATATTGCACTGATGACTAGACAATTCAGAAGCTTTTTAAAGAGGAAGCAGAAGAGACGCCAGCAATGGAATAGAGGTAAGTATAACAGAAATGGCAAGGTTTCTAATGAAGTGATTTGTTATGAATGCAGGAAACCAGGTCATATAAAGACTGATTGTCCAAAACTCAAAGCCACTCCTAGCAAGGAGAAGGTAGAGGAGAAACCAATGGTAAAGAAGGGCAAGAAGAAGTTTCAAAAGGCTTTTTGGGCGGACTCAGCTTCAGACTCATCTGAGACTGAAAAAGAAGAAGAAGTCACCAACCTTTGCTTGATGGCAGATAAAGCTGAACAATCAGATCAAGAAGAGGTATGTGATTTAACCTATAATGAATTGTTTGAAGTTTCTGAACACATGCATGATGCATATAGGAAAATGAAAAAGATGCATGCTAGTTAGTTTTAGAATTGGAAGAGCTTAATAAGGAACACGAAATCCTTAGGAAAGATCATGCTTTAATTGATAGCAACCACATGAAACTACTTGATGAATATGATGACTTGAATAAAAATTTTGAGAATTTAAAATCATCCTATGCTGAACTTGAAAAAGAATTTAAGAAATTTAAGGATGAATCTGAGAGCAAGACATATAGAATCAATTATACCAATCGAATCTTGGAGGATATGAATTCATTTTACAAACTCACTATAAGAGCTCTCGAGGATAATAGGAACCCCCCTAAACTTGAAGATTTTACAAATCCTAAATATTATCCTAAATTCATGAAATCCCTTAGAAGACAATCATATGAAAGAAAACATAGGAATATTTTTCCTAATGTTAAATGTAACAATTGTGGATTTTTGGGACATATATCTCACACCTGCACTTTAAAGATGAAACCTAATTTGGTGTGGAGAACTAAGATGCATAAACCTAGACATATCATACATGCATCTGATTATAAATTTCATAAAGGTGAACCCAAACTAGTTTGGGTTCCCAGGTCTAACATTTGAGAATTTTGCAGGAATACTCTCACACAAGACCTCGTGAGAGTATATGGTACCTGGACAGCGGATGTTCAAAGCACATGACTGGAGATACTGCTCAATTCATAACGCTGGAAGCCAGGAGTGGAGGCAAGGTTACACTTGGAGATAATACCACAAAGAAAGTGGTTGGATCAGGTATGATTGGAAATTTGAAAAACTTTTTCATAGACAATGTTTTATTAGTTGAAGGCTTAAAACATAATTTGCTTAGCATAAGTCAGCTATGTGATAAGGGCTATAATGTAAAATTTTTACCTACTAGCTGCATAATTAGCCTAAATGGGAAAATTGTTTTAAATGGAAAAAGGGTAAACAATGTCTACATGCTAGATTTAAATTGTATTCAATCTCCTACTGCTTTTTGTTTGAAAACTGTTTCTGATGAATCATGGCTTTGGCATAGGAGACTTTGTCATTCTAGTATGAAAAATCTTAGAAGAATTACCCAAAAGAATTTGGTGAGAGGAATACCTAAACTAGACTTTACTAAGGACCATCTATGTGATGCATGTCAATTAGGAAAACAAGTGAAGTCCTCTTTTAAGTCCAATAAAGATCTTAGGACCAGTAAACCTTTAGAAATTCTACACATGGATCTTTTTGGACCTGTAAGCACTGTTAGTCTAGGAGGAAAGGTATATGGATTTGTTATAGTAGATGATTTTTCAAGATTCACCTGGGTTAAATTTCTTTTTCATAAGAGTGAATCATTTGAGGAATTCAGAAATTTTTCAACTTGGATACAAAGAAAACTAGGATGTGAAATAATTTCTATACAAAGTGATCATGGAGGAGAATTTGAAAATGAAAGATTTGAAGATTTCTGTAAAGAAAAGGGGATTGATCACAATTTTTCTGCACCTAGAACTCCTCAACAAAATGGAGTAGTTGAAAGAAAGAACAGAACATTAATAGAAGCCGCCCGAGCAATGTTAGCAGAATACTCGCTTCCTAGATATTTTTGGGCTGAGGCGGTTAGCACTGCATGCTATGTTCTGAATAGGGTGAATGTGAGATCAAATTTGAATAAAACACCCTATGAGTTGCTAAAAGGTAGAACACCAAATTTGTCTCATTTGCATGTATTTGGTTGCAAGGTGTTCATACATAATAATGGAAAATCTGCCTTAGGAAAATTTGATCCAAAATCAGATGAAGGAATTTTTGTTGGATATTCAAGTGTTGGAAAATCTTATAGAGTATTCAACAAAAGAACTTTAGTCATTGAAGAAACCACACATGTTGTTTTTGATGAAAATGGAAACATGGAAGAGCCAAATGTTGTTGAAGAAGAAATTGAAGAAAACTCCCAAAAGATTGATAGATTAAATTTGGAAGAAAATGTGGAAGAAAATTTAGAAAGAGAAGACCCTTTGCCTAGAGATTTGAGATTTTCTAAAAACCACCCAAAGGAATTGATTATAGGTGAACCAAGTGAGGGTGTTAGAACTAGGCGTGGATTAAACAAGGAAGTCAATCATTCAGCCTTTATTTCAACTATTGAACCCACTAACATTGATCAAGCACTTTCAGATGAATTTTGGATATTGGCCATGCAAGAAGAGTTAAATCAATTTGTAAGAAATAAAGTTTGGGAACTAACTACAAGGCCAAAAGATCAAAGTGTTGTTGGAACCAAGTGGGTGTTCAAAAATAAAATGAATGACTCAGGAGTAGTCATTAGAAATAAGGCTAGATTAGTAGCTAAGGGGTATAATCAAATTGAAGGAATTGATTTTGAGGAAACTTTTGCCCCTGTAGCTAGACTTGAAGCAATTAGGGTTTTACTAGCCTTTGCCTGTTTTAAAGGTTTTAAATTGTTTCAAATGGATGTCAAAAGTGCCTTTTTAAATGGGGTAATTGAGGAAGATGTTTTTGTAGAACAACCTCCAGGTTTTGAAAATTCTAAATTTCCAAATCATGTTTTCAAATTAAAAAAGGCATTATATGGATTGAAACAGGCACCTAGGGCTTGGTATGAGAGGTTGAGCACCTTCCTACTTGAAAGATCTTTTGAAAAAGGAAGTGTGGATACAACTCTCTTTTTAAGGAAAATTGGAAAGGATATACTTATTGTTCAAATTTATGTGGATGACATCATCTTTGGATCTTCAAATAAACATCTTTGTGATGATTTTTCTAAAACAATGAGTAGTGAATTTGAAATGAGTCTAATGGGAGATTTAAATTACTTTCTAGGATTTAGCATTAAGCAACTTGAGGAAGGTACTTTTCTTAGTCAAACTAAATATATTAAGGACATCCTCAAAAAATATGAAATGGACAATGCTAAACCTGTTAGTACACCAATGAGTTCTTCAGTTCAGTTGGATAAGGACCTTAAGGGAAAATCTGTTGATCAAAAGAAATTTAGAGGGATAATTGGATCTTTACTTTACTTGACTGCTAGCCGACCAGATATTATGTTTAGTGTTTGCTTATGTGCTAGATTTCAATCAGATCCAAAAGAATCACATTTGACAGCAGTGAAAAGGATTTTAAGATATCTACTAGGAACTCAAAACTTAGGAATTTGGTATCCTAAGTTTAGCTCTTCATTTGAAATTATTGGTTACTCAGATTCTGACTTTGCAGGCTGTAGAGTGGATAGGAAAAGCACTTCTGGAACATGTCAATTCATTGGAAATTCATTAGTTTCATGGTCTAGTAGAAAACAAAATTCAGTGGCACTATCTACTGCAGAAGCAGAATACATTGCATTAGGAAGTTGTGTGGCACAAGTACTTTGGTTAAAACAACAGTTGATTGATTTAGGATTATCTATAGGCACTATTCCAATTTATTGTGACAATACTAGTGCTATTTGCATTTCCAAAAATTCTATTCAACATTCTAGAACCAAACACATTGATATAAGGCATCATTTCATAAGGGATCATGTATCCAAAGAAGAAATTGAACTCATACATGTATCAACTAAAAATCAACTTGCAGACATTTTTACAAAACCTTTAGCCTTTGATACCTTCAGTACTTTAAGAACAAGGCTTGGTATTATTGATTTGAATGCTTAACCAAAATGTCTTTGCAACATTGATATTTATTGTGTTTTGTTTTTTTTTATTTTATGAAATTTTGTGTGTTTTGAATGAATTGTTTTTGTATTTATGGTTTTGTTTTATGTTTTCTGTGTTTTTGAATGTTTTGCCTTGATTTTCTTAATTTAAAAAATTTAAAAAATTTTTTGGAGGACATCGTCCAGGACGAAATTGGTTTCGTACGGGACGATGGTGTAGGAACAGTTTGCACGAATTTTAACCGTTTTGAGAGCAGTTTTTAATTAGGTCGTCTGTACGATCTGTGATCGTCCAGGACGAATTTTTTTTTCTCTCAAACGTCGGGATGATTGAATGCAGCGGTTGAGTGGATAAGACAGTTTTTAATATGAACTTCATCTGTACGAAATTTTTGTTCGTCCAGACGAACATGTGTCGGTTCATTGTAGGGGACGGTTTTCAAGAGTCATTAAAACGATTCACTTTTTGATCGTCTGTACAAAATTTTTTCGTCTGTACGATCGGTCAAGTCAAAAAGCCTGTACGAAGGGACGCATCGTAAGTTGTGTTGATTACGAAAAGCAGTTACATTTTGGACAAATTGGATCGTCTGTACGAATTTTGTTCGTCCAGACGAACGATAATTTTTCGTTCAGGATGAATATTTTTGTCCAGGACGAACGTATCGTTTTTCTTTAAATATGAAGGCTTTCAAACTTAACAATCACACTTCCAAACTTCTTTTTTTCAATCCCTTTCTACATCAAATCAACAATGGCCTCCTCTAGCAAAAGGCAAAAGGTTTTGGTGAAGAAACCAAATAGGAATGCCCCAGACAACTTTCTTTCATAGGCAAATGAGGAATCTTTTCCTCGTTTTGCATCCGCAAAAATCACTCCGTCTCGCATTCTTATCCAAACAGAGTTGAAATTTCGGGTATTGCACCTCTTCGCCTCAACCCAATTTCAGTTCATTCTTTCTCTCGCCCACTTCTACAATAAGCAAACCTACCATTACTTTCTAGCTAACATGAGTTTCAATTCTGACCACTCCACCATTAGTTCTTATGTTTTTAAGCAAAAAGTTGAGATCACCAAGCACGACCTTGGTGCATTTTTAAACTTAAGAACTGAGGGATATAGAGCCCACACCCTAATGTCAGAAACCTCCTTCAAATGGTTTCAAATCAATAGGGTAATTAGAGAAAATGCTATTGACAATCATGTTGCTAGAGTCTCCGGTATGACCCAAGATGCCCGAATCATCCAGCATATCCTTCGATCCTCAATCATTCCTAAAGCTGGTGATAGGATTAACATTACTCCTCTCCTTTCTTGTCTAACTTTTTTAATCATGAAAGGACATCCTATTGACGAAGCCCAACTCATCATAGACCATATCTATGGGCTTTCAGAAATAGGACATGCAGATCAGAAGAGGAAGAAGAATATTTCATTAGGACACTTAATCACTTATATATTGGAAAAGAAATACAATATAGTGCATCCTGATGAAGAATATGAAGAGCCAGTTTACTATAACGATGCATCATTCAGATTGCTCTTCAAGGAGGAAAAAGAAAAAGAAAAAGCACATGCTAGTGCTTCAGAAGAGGAAGAAGAAGAAGGAGTGCAAGCTTCTGCTTCTCAATCAGATTACCAGAACTGATTGAGAGATTTGATAGATTAGAGACTCACATTGATCAAAGATTTGATCAATTTGATGCTCAACTTACGCAGCAGCAACATGACATTGGTAATATTAAAGATGAAGTTCATGAAATTAATACCAATGTAATGTTGATGGCCTCCTACTTCAACCTCTTTGGCGGCATACCTCCTCCTCCTCCTCCAGAACAGTAGAAATATTTTTATGTGTGTCTGTTGTATTTTTTTTGTTTTTATCTTGTCTGTTTTATTTTTAAGTGTTTGTTTTTATGTTTTTAAGTTCAATATTTTTTTTTATGTAATCCGTTTCTTTATTATCAATGAAAGTTTGTTTTTATTAGATTTGTTTTGAAATGTGGTTAATGTTTATGAATTTCATTAGTATTATTTAATCTACATAGTGCTTAAATTCGATTGTAATTTGAGATTATCTATATTAGAAAATCTAGACTTTCTTAATTTATAAGTTGTTATATAACTTGTTGTAATTAGAACTTTTAAATTCATGTCTATTCATTTAGACTACATAAAAGTTAATATTACTATTGCAATTTAGATGTTTTCTTATTTTGTATTTTTATGCTCAAGAGATATTTATGTATCTAGAAATATTTGAAATTTTAGATTATAGATTTTGGAAAGAATTGGTCCAATTACTCTTGAACATTGTACAAATGTACAAAAATCAAAAGGAATTCGCAAAAATTTGCAAAGTGAAAAAGAGGCACAAAATAAGCCCAACCAAGAAAAAATGCACAAAAATGTGCCCCAAAATTTTGAAAAAGATGCGCAAAGCGCCACATGAAGTAATTCTCTTCTTTCCAAATTCGTTCAATCTCTTAATTCAAATTGATCTTATGTTCATTTATATTCTATTGAACTTTAAAATATAGAATTTTATACATCTCTCTTGTAATGATTTTCTATAGTCAAATGTCTAAATTGAATCATGTCTTTGATAAATTCTTCTTACTTACAATGTTATATCACTTCTTAAATTTTATAAATTTCTATGATTGACCTAATATCTTTAATTTAAAAATTGCATACCCTATGTCAATCACAATTTAGATTAAATTTTAAAAAATGAATTTCATAAAATTCCTTACATTTCTTGTCTATTTCTTCTTCACTTTTTGTTGCTGTCAAAAAGGGGGAGAAATTATTGTGTTTTCTGTTGTGTTTTGTGTTTTCTATTTTTAATTGTTCTGTTTGCAAGTTTTTTTTTGTGTTAAAATTTTTTGAAAAACAAAAATATTGTTCTTTATGCCTCCTTATTTTAATATACTCATAAATTCAGGGGGAGTTTAGGAGATAGGAGATTTGTTTTAACTTGAAACCATACAAATAATAATTATTTTGCCATCATCAAAAAGGGGGAGATTGTTTGAATAGTTTCTATTTGAATGATTTATATTTGTGCAACTTATGTAGTTTTGATGATTCCAAACATTATTGTTCAAATGTATATTTATCTCCTAACAATTTCAGGAGATTTGCACTTACTCTTGTGTGTACTAACATTTCAGAAAAATCAAACTCCAGACTACGATAACTTCAAATCAAATTCAACAGGAGATATTTTGTTTATTTGAAGTTTGTCTTTTCTTTGAATTAATTTTGAAAGGGAGTGATTGTAATTGAGTGAATAAAATCTCACACACACAAATAAGGAGATCTTAAAATTCTATACTGATCGTACATGACGATATTTATCGTACTGGACGATCTGTTAGTTAATCTCCTATAGAGCACTTGCAACGAATAGGAACTTGCTTGAAAATTTTTTTCTAAGTCCTATTCGTCCAGGACGAAATTTATTATCGTCCCGGACGATGGGTTCTCTGTAAAATTTTCGTCCAGACGAATTTTATCATCGTACGAGGCGACCAGTCCTCTGAAAAATGTTTGTCTAGACGAAAATAAATATCGTACCGGACGATCAGCTCTCTGGAAAATTTTCGTCCAGACGAAAACAAATTATCGTCCGCGGCGATTGGTCCTCTGGAAAATTTTCGTCCAGACGAAATAAATAATCGTCCAGGACGATCTGCTCTCTGGAAAATTTTCGTCCAGACGAACATATTTTCGTCCAAACGATTAACCGACTTAGAACAGTTTTCAGCAGTTTATAGAACCGACCTTGTAATAACCGTTCGTACTGGACGAACCTAGTTCGTACAGAACGATCAGCTGTACGAAGTCATTTCATACACATATACAAATTGGGTCTTTTCAGATCGTTTAAGTAAAATCGTCCAGGACGATCCAGGATCGTACAGGACGATCCACTGCGTACAGAATTGAAAATATACAGTTTTTGGGCAATTTTTCATGTCTTTTGTATAAATAATCCAAATTAGACTGCCACCCAATCTTTTTGTTATTTGATCTTCGTGCCTCTTGAGAGAATAGCCAAGGAGAGAGTGGAAGAGAGCATTCAAGGGAGGATTCCTACCATTGGAGCGAGAAGGCTTCACTTGGATTACTAAGGTAAGAGTCTCTACTTATGAAATTGGATTTCTTCACTCTTTTCCTTCTTCCTTCTAGATTCTTGTGAGAAGATCAGTCAAGGAGATCTGGTTCTCTGCCGACACTTGGAGAGTGTGAACAGCCGTTGGGTTCTCTGCCCACACTAGGAGAGTGTAAAAGGACGACGGTTCTCTGCCCACACTAGGAGAGTGTAAAAGGACGACGGTTCTCTGCCCACACTAGGAGAGTGTAAAAGGACGAAGGTTCTCTGCCAGTACTGTGGATTGTGTGAAAGGACGACGGTTCTCTGCCGCACCGGGTAGTGGTGAAAAGAGTGTGTTGTAAAGGCTTCTCCGCCTTGCTGTGGGTGCTAAAGGAGAGTCACTTTGTGGTATTAATGCAATACTCAGAGGGTGCCTCTGAAGAGTGGATGTAGGTCTGGTTATAGACCGAACCACTATAAATCTGGTGTCATTTACTTTATTGCTTTTACGTTTCCGCACTTTAAATTTCAGTTTTAACAACTCTGTGGTTGAAAAACATTTTTCTACAAACTTTAAAAGAAAATTTTATTTCGGTTCAACTTTATCATTAAGAGGGTTTAAAATTTTTAAAACTACCAATTCACCCTCCTCTTGGTAGCCGTGGGACATTTACTTAGGCTTAACAACCTAATTACTGGACTCAACATGTTCGTATTAGGGCATTTACTGGCAATTTTCTGGCGGTCCGGACCGCCGGCAAAAAATAACTTATCAACGGTGGTCCAGGCCGCCGTTAAACCGCCGGTTTATATTGATGTCCGACGGTTTACCGACGGTTTATGGACCGTCGCTAGTACCGGTGGCTTAACGTACCAAACCCATCAGTTAGGCCGCCGTTAAAAGCCGGCGGTCCATAAACCGCCGGTTAGAACCGCCGGTAATAGGCATTTTTCCTCTAGTGAGAATAGGAACCTTCCTCCTTTTAGATGTTGTTGATACTATTCTTAATCCTTTTTTCTTTTAGTTAAAGCATTGCTTAGTAGCAACTTTCTATTTCTAAAAGACCTCTTCTTGAGCTTGAAAATTAAAATGAACCAATTTAGACTGCTTTAAAAAAGAAAAATTAGCATCAGTAGGGTCATTTTGAAATAAAATCTCATTAAATTCATATATTTTTCAACTTGTAAAATGTTAAAAAAGATATTTCTGAAAACATGGTGATTCCACAAATTCAAAACTTGTTTCAACCTCTTAAGCTTGAAACAAAGTCTATTCATATCAAAAATAGAGTTATCCAGGTGTAAAGGAGCTTGCAAGTTATATTGAATAATATCAAAAATGGAATCATTAAGTAACCACATATTTTGGAATCTGAAATGAGAGGAGGCATTAAAATGTCTATTCTTAATGGAAATAAGCAGAGGAAAATGATCTGATAAAGTTCTATTATGATGTTGCACATTGGTGAAATTAATATAATTAATCCAAAAATCGTTAAAGAGCACACGATCAAGACTTTGCCATAATTGACCCCTATTACAGGTAAAGTTATTACCAACAAATCCAATATTAATCAGATTGCAAGACAGAATCATATTATTAAAAACAACCATAGAACGATAAGAAGGGGGAGAACCACCAATCCTTTTAGAAGGGGAAGTGATAGCATTAAAGTCACTACCAACCAACCAAGGAAAATTACATATACTATGAAAATTCATAAGCTGATCCCATAACATCTTTCTAATGTAAAGGGAAGAGGCAGCATACACAAAAGATGCACAATAATGAAAATTAAAAGCCTTAATTTTATAATGCATGACTTGATTAAAATCTCCAATAACATTAATTTTAATTGGATTTTTCTAGAAAACCTAAATTTTGTTAGCAACATTCGAAATAACATAGTTAAAACCCAAAAATCGAGAGGTACTTAACAACCTAGAAGCAACTATAAGAGGTTCAAGTAAGACAAGAATAGAAATATTATGCACACGATATAAATTTTTAACACGAATTCTAGAAGACGGACAACTAAATCCCCTCACATTCTAGATAATAGTACCAAACATAAAGAAAGATTAATGAGAAGTATTTGAGTAAGTATTTCTAGTAGTGTTTCTAGGAGGTTGCAAAGAGATATGCTTTGGCTTCCGCCCTCTTTTACTATGAAATTTAATAAAACTAGTGTCATTATAATCCTTGGCAAAACATCTAGCAGCAATATACATCACCTCAGTATTAGTAAGAGCATCACTATTATAATTAGAAGTTGAAGGAGTCTTACTATCATTATACTGAACCCTATGAATATTAGGACATTCATCCTCCATAAACATACCATCATCATCAAAATTATCAGTAGCCTTCATAACAAGTTCTTTAAATCAATTAGAAGGCATAGGACAATGATCCATAGAAACAAATTCACCATCCTCTAAAGCCATGTCATTCCTGTCACCTTTTATAACAGCCAATTGAACGTCAACATTAATTTCCTTCACATATTTTAAAGGATTAGACATCCTAATATCAATAGAGTCAGACATAATGTGATTAATAATACGAGAAAGAGAAGTTCCATCATTAGGCAAAGCATGGTCCACAATCCGTTAAAGGACTATTTAAAAAAATAACTCCCTGATCATGAGGCACATTGATATTATTAGAGAGAGTATTTAAACCAACTGGAAGAGGTTCTTTCTCAATTCCCACCAACGGTTCCTCAATTAATAGAGAATGGTTAGAGGAAATATCCACCAAAGGAACCGAAATAAGTTTTGGGATTAAAACTAAAACCTACTAATATCCTAAATGAGATAAAAGAGATTAGGGCTACACCTAATATCATCAGAATCCTTTAAACAGTCAATGGAATAAATAGCATCCACTTTTATCCAAATGTCAGGAATGTAAAGAGAATCATAATCTAACCCCAAATATGATATCAGACATTCCAATGTTAGTAGAATAGCACCTAAAAAAATAATAAAAAAAACATATAAAAAAATTAAAAGCATAGCACCAATGTAAACGGCCAGAATAAGACATAATAGTGTTACCATGGGAAACCCTAAGAATATCACCACAACTATAACCATAACTTTTAACAAAAAATATGTAGCGGTTAATTTATAAATATGCAATTCACACTTAATCCAAAAAAAAAAACCAACTTGGGTTCAATAGAAGGAAGATTATCATTCAATGAAATATTAAAATTCTGAGACACAAAAAATAAACCTTTAAAATTCTTAGCTCCCAAAATTTTGGTAGAGAACAGCTTAAAAATTGTCTTTGATTTTTGTAGTAATATGCCAATGATTCATGTTGAAATTGTTAAGAAAAAAAGAGTGATTTCATGTAAGCCATCAGAACCACATAACAAGAGAAGGAATAAAATTCCTAATGTGGCCTTTATAATTAATAAACCATTTGCTATGCATGTCAATGAAAGTTCGATGAGGATGTTAAGCCCTATGAACTTAGTCCCAAACTAACCAAGAGGGGGGGTGAATTGGTATTTTAAAAACTTCTTTTTAAAACAAGGAAACCAAATCATATAAACCAAATCACACCACGAAAATAATGCGGAATTTAAACGTGCGGAAGCAAGAAAAAGAACACAGAAATTTATAGTGGTTCGGTCGACTCGACCTACGTCCACTCCTTGGAGGCACCCTCCAAGTATTGCACTACACAAAAAGTGACTCTCCTTTAGCCCCCACGGCTAGGTGGAGAAACCCTCACAAGAACCTCCTTTTTGCCACCCCGGCAAGGCAGAGAACCTATCTCTTTTTGCTTCCTCCTGAAGCTGGCAGAGAACCAGAACTAAAAGCAAAGCTCCTTACCTCTACCGACCCTTCCACGGACGAGAAACTCTAGACGAAGATGACGCAGAGAGATCCTTGAAGCAACCCTTGTGAAACCCCTCACAAGCTCCCCCTCACAAGATCCTCTCTCTCTCTTCTCTCTCTCTTTCTCTCCTCAAGGCCTTCTTAGGTCAAGGCAGCAGCCAAAGATCTTGAAAAACGTTGAACAAGAGCTCTTTAAATAGAAGAGCTTCAAAAGAGCTCATTAATTGCAAGTTGCCGACTTTATCGTCCAGGCCGATCTGGACATCGGCCTGGCCGATCAGTACAAAACAATGAAGATCGGCCAGAGTATAGCCCTGAATGGAAAACAGGACGATTGAAAAATAGCTTGATCGTCCAGGCCGATCTCACGATCGTCCTGGCCGATCAGTTCAAATCAGAGGAAAATCGTCCTGACAATAGCCCTGAATACGGGCTGGCCGATATTGATCGTCCTGAAGTAACTTAAGGTTTTTGACTAGATCGGCCTGGCCGATCTTGCAATCGTCCAGGACGATATGATCGTATCAATCATCCTTAATTACTTCCTTGATTTCCTGAACAATTATGGCATAATTTGTGAATATCGTCCAGGCCGATCCGTGGATCGTCCTGGCCGATAATTTAAAGATATGGTATACCATACTTGTCTATGGCGGCTACTTCTTTCTGTTTTGAGCTTATCGTCCTGGCCGATACACGTATCGTCCAGGACGATCTGTTAACGTAGGCCGCCTTAATTAAGAATCCTTAATTAGACTTTCTGTTTTAAGCTGATCGGCCCGGCCGATAGAAGAAATCGTCCTGGCCGATATGAGTAAAAATAGAATTTCTAAGTCTCTCAAGTGTGTGTGTGAAGGGTTACAAAGCATCAGTCTTTTTGACTATTACAAGAGGACTCAAAAGGTAAAAAACAAAGGTACAGACTGACTCAACCCTAAACCTACGCATTCCTGAACTTGGCTCCTTTTTTATTGACCGATCGTCGATTCCTGAAAAGTTAGAAGCAACAAGCTGTCCAAGAAAAGCAGTGTTTGTCAATCATCAAAACATAAGACATGAAAAATAGATTTGCAACAATCTCCCCCTTTTTGATGATGACAAAACACAAGTAGAAAAATCAAAATAAAAAAGATTCATTAGAAAAATATCGTTACAACATCAACTTTTTCTTACCACATCCTATCCTACTCCCCCTTTTTGTCATCACAAAAAGAGAGTCCAGAAACAGTAAAAGAAAGAAGAAAAGCAAACATCACGGAAGACTACTACAAAAAGACAAGAAACAATAACTCAAAGCACGAACTAAAAGAACGAGGGATCCTGATCATCAGATGGAGGAGGTGGAGGTGGCTGCTGAAAGTAACTGGCAAGGGTAGTAAACTGAGCATTGAACCAGGCGATGTCCTGGTCATGCTGCTGCTGCTGGTGAGTGAGAAAACTGTCAAATCGAGCTAAATCCTCAGCGCGGTGATGCTCGTAGCGGGCGATGTCCTCAGAGTGTTGCTGCTCCTGGGCAGCAACATACGCATCAAATCGGGTCTCCCAATGATCAAATCTCTCAATCAACTGATCAACCGGTGAGTGTTAGTGGAGAGGGACAGGGTCAGGAAAGGGAGCTGGAGCGGGAGCCTCCTCCTTTCGAGCCCCCTGAGGTTCCTCAGGGTGGAGACGAGTGCTGTGAAGGGTGCTGAAGGAGTTGTTTGAGTAGAAGGGAGTTGGGAGGTTTGGTGGAACAGGATATTGAAGTTGATATTTAGTTTCAAGAACATAGGCTATGATGTGTCCTAAGGCTAGATTTGGCTTTCTTCTGTGGCCTGGGTCGCGAATTGTTGTTAGGTGATCAATGTAACGAAAAAATAGATCCGCAGTGTTGATTTCCCTATGAGCCATGATGTAGAAGGTAGTGAGGGAAAGAAGAGGGGTAATGTGGACTCGGTCGCCGGCTTTTGGAATGACAGAGGTACGAAGGACATGTTGGATTGTCCTAGCATCTCTGACTAGAGAGCTAGTCTCTCCAACATGGTAACGGACATTGGTCTGGCGAAGAAAGTGGTTTGCCGTGGACCAGTCAAAATTAGGATCAGGGGTAATTATGTGCATTTTATCTCCGGAGGTGGATAGATGTAAAAGATCAACACAGTCCTGATATGTGATTTCGACAGGGCGTCGATTCACATAGGAGGACAGGGCTGTGAAGGTAGGGTTGATGCGGAGGTTTGCAAAAAATTCTAAAAGGAACTCAGAATTGAAAGGGAAAACAAGAGATAGAATGAAGCAAAGGGAAGTGTGGGCAAAGAGATCCATTACCGGGTAGGAGATGTGGTTTGGATTGATAATTCTTGAAACAGTAATTCCACATTCTTTATAGCGATGATAAGCGGCTTCATCTTCTGCTTCACGGAAATGAGGGTCAACCCTTGCCCTCGAGGAACTTCCAGAGGTCTGACGGACGCGCTTCCCACCAGCCATTTGAGAGATCTTAAGCAAAAAACACAAAGGAGAAAGGATGAAGAGTGAAAAATATGGCTGGATCGGCCTGAATTTAAAGAAACGTCCATATCGTCCTGGCCGATCGCAGAATCGTCCAGGCCGATATGTGTCAATAATTACGTACAGGCCGATTGGTCAAAAAGGCGGTCCAATCGTCCGGGACGATCAGATATCGGCCAGGCCGATTAGACACAGGCTATCAGCCCGAGGAGTCAGTCCGGACGACCGTTGAAAAAGCAGATCGTCCGGGCCGATTAGGTGTATCGTCCAGGACGATGCACAATAATTGATCGTACCGGCCGAAGTTAAAACGTTTTAAATGCTTGCCACGTGTATCGTCCAGGACGAACAGTGGATCGGCCCGGCCGATGGTCCAATAATGGATCGTCCGGGGCCGAATTTAAAGATAAAAATGTACTGACACATGGATCGTCCGGGACGGTCCAGTGTATCGGCCAGGACGATGCACATAGAATGCATCGGCCAGACAAATATATTATCGGCCAGGACTATCACAATGAGTTTGATCAAATCGTCCAGGACGATACTATATCGTCCAGGACGATGAATTTCAGTAAGTACAGAAAAGGTCAGCAGGTGGATTTTGGAAAGAATTTGTCATATCGGCCAGGACGATATAAATATCGGCCAGGCCGATGTGATTAGAAATTGAAATTAAGAAAGGAATGGTGATGATCAAGACCCTCAAAAATAAAATAAAAGAAAAGACAAAAAAAAAATCAAAAATAAAACAAAACATCGAATATTTTTGGATTTTAATTTTTTTTTTTAATTTTTTTGTTTTATGGAGGCATCATATGAGAATTCTTTTCATGAATTTAAACTTTTAAAGTTTTTAGGAGATCAAGAGGTTTAACAAAATCCAATCAGAAGAAGGTAGAAAAACTGATTCCATTAACCCTTGATCAGACATCCTTCATGGTACAAAATTTTCTTAAAAACAACGGAGCTCTAACTCGGAATAACAAAAGAGGATAAGAAGATCCAATCAAGACATGTTAACAACTAAAATATCTTATAAATAATAAACCAAAATAGTTTTTCTCAATCATGGAATTTGAAATCAAATCTTTGAACGTATCACATAATCAAAGAGTTTTCTAAGTTTTAAGAGTTTTACCAAAGAGATGATAGCTTGCATTTAGTGAGCTAATTTTATGCCTCTTTTCTCTTTTATTGGCTCTTTGAGCATCTTTTGATTTTTGATACACTTCTGTGTATATAGTTTTCTTTTCAATTTGGCTTCATTGGCCTCTTTCCTTTTTGACTTTTGCAAGCTAAAAAATTCTTTAATATACCCTTAAAAAAAACTTAGTTGTGAGTATATCCTCCAAATATTAGAGAATAGGAGCTCTCTCTCTAACATAGGGAAGAACAATCCACAACACAAAATCAAAATCACGTGATAACTGCAATGGTAAGATTTCAAAATCTTGAATGATATCAAAGAATTTTGACTATTATGCATAAGATGATTTAATGTAACAAGATTAGAAAGAGATCTTAAAAAGCCATTGGTTAAACTGAGTTTAGATTTTTGTTTTATAAAAGAAAATCATGCCACTAAACAAAGTTAGAAGAAGGGAAAAACATCAACAGTTTACTTCCTTTAACCAATTTTAAAAAGCTAAACTCTATCTCCAAAAACTCTAATATTTAAAAGCTTGAGAAGTTTTATCATATGGAATCCCAAAATAAAGACCAAAGTGAAAAACAAAAACTCATAAAAACAGGACAAAGTGAACACAAAAAAAAAAAAAAAAAAAAACTAAAATAAAAGTCACACAAAGACTAAAGATTTCAAGCAAGTGATAAAACAACGGATTTAAGCAATTGTGCTGCAAGCCTCCTTATGTTCAGTTATCTTATGCTCCCACGAGGTCTTTGGTGAGAGCACTCCTGCAAAACTCAACAACAGTCAGTTTTAGGAACCCAAACGGATTTGAGCTCCTTCTTAGGAAATGTAGAGTGCAATGCAGATGTGGTATGCTTTGAATCATGCATCTTAGGTCTCCATACCCAATGTGTACTGCGGTGAACTGTGCAAGTGTGTGAGATGTGTCCTAGCATGCCACAAGAAAAATATTGAACTTCAGGAAAAGGTTTTCTTAAATGGTTTGGATAAAAATGCCTCTTCCTAGGTTCTGGTCTTTGATTAAAAGTCGGTGTCATCCTAGCTTTCTTACATAAATCATTTTGAATTCTCAAGTTAGTTCTTTTTAATGCATCATTCTCAATCCTCAAATCTTTTTCAATCTCTTTAGATTTCTTAAGATCATCATTAAGTGAGGTGTGTGAAGCTTTTAATGCATTACTTTTCTCAACTAATTCCAAATGCTTCTTGTTTAATTCATCAAATTCATCAAGGAGAGCCATGTGATTTGAATCAATCGTTGCATGATCTTTGAGAAAAACTTCATGCTCTTTTTGTAGATTTGAATGTTCTAATTTTAGGCTAGCATGAGTTTTCTTAAGTTTTTTGTATGATGTATGGATTTTTTCACAAATTTCAAACAATTCATCATAGGTTGGTCGACATACCTCTTCCTCATCACTTTGATTTTCTCCCATGAAACACAAGTTTGTAGTCTCTTCCTCTGGTTCAGTCTCAGAGGAATCAGTACCAGATTCTGCCCAGAAGCCTCTTTGGATTTTCTTATTCTCCTTCCTAGACTTAGCTTTCTCCTCACCATTTTCCTTTTCTTTGCTTGAATGATCTTGAAGTGTAGGACAATCGGCTCTTACATGTCCCGGTTTCCTGCATTCAAAACAAACAACATCAGAAGATCCTTTAGTATGTTTATGATCCTTACATTTTCTCCAATTTTGATGATGCTTTTGTTTCTTCCTTAGAAAGCTTTTGAATTGCCTTGTGATGAAGGCAACTCCATCGCTTTCAGACCCGGAAGATTCAGAATCCGATTTGTGTGCCTTCAATGCAATGGTTTTCTCCTTTTTCTTCTCACCTGCATCAAGATTTCTTTGATTCACCCCTTGCTCGTAAGCAATGAGTGAGCCAAGCAAGTTATCAATAGAATAGGTGTTTAAATCTTTAGATTCAGTGATTGCAGTAATTTTTGCATCATAAGAAGAAGGCAAGCATCTCAAAATCTTGTTAACTTTTTCATAGTTCGAAAGTTCTTTTCCTAGTGCATGCAATGAAGTAGCAATCTGAGTAAACCTAGTGTACATGTCAGAAATCGATTCATGAGGTTTCATACGAAAAAGTTCATAGTCATGCAAGAGAATGTTTAAACGGGATTGTTTAACTTCATTAGTGCCTTCATAAGTAATGCACAATTTATTCCAAATTTCTTTACCAGTCTTGCAAGTTGAAACACGCATGTAATCCTCAGATTTTAAAGCACAGAAAAAACAATTCAAACATTTCGCATTTAGTTGAGCTAAATCTCGTTCATCAAAAGTCCATTCGGTAAAAGCAACATCAGTTTTAAAACCGTTAATTTCACGAGAAGGTGGAGAATAACCTTCTTGAATAAGCATCCACATGCGATAATCAGTAGATTGTAGAAAAGTTGACATGCGAGTTTTCCAAAAATCAAAAGGTAGGTTATCGAACAGAGGAGGCCGGGTAATAGAATACCCTTCCGTAGTGTTGCGATTCCCAAAGTTAGACATGGATCAAATTCAAAAAGTTTTCAAACTTTAATTTTCGAATCAAGCTCTGATACCACTTGAAAGTTCGATGGGGATGTTAAGCCCTATGAACTTAGTCCCAAACTAACCAAGAGGGGGGGGGGTGAATTGGTATTTTAAAAACTTCTTTTTAAAACAAGGAAACCAAATCATATAAACCAAATCACACCACAAAAATAATGCGGAATTTAAACATGCGGAAGCAAGAAAAAGAACACAGAAATTTATAGTGGTTCGGTCGACTCGACCTACGTCCACTCCTTGGAGGCACCCTCCAAGTATTGCACTACACAAAAAGTGACTCTCCTTTAGCCCCCACGGCTAGGTGGAGAAACCCTCACAAGAACCTCCTTTTTGCCACCCCGGCAAGGCAGAGAACCTATCTCCTTTTGCTTCCTCCTGAAGCTGGCAGAGAACCAGAACTAAAAGCAAAGCTCCTTACCTCTACCGACCCTTCAACGGACGAGAAACTCTAGACGAAGATGACGCAGAGAGATCCTTGAAGCAACCCTTGTAAAACCCCTCACAAGCTCCCCCTCACAAGATCCTCTCTCTCTCTCTTCTCTCTCTCTTTCTCTCCTCAAGGCCTTCTTAGGTCAAGGCAGCAGCCAAAGATCTTGAAAAACGTTGAACAAGATCTCTTTAAATAGAAGAGCTTCAAAAGAGCTCATTAATTGCAAGTTGCCGACTTTATCGTCCAGGCCGATCTGGACATCGGCCTGGCCGATCAGTACAAAACAATGAAGATCGGCCAGAGTATAGCCCTGAATGGAAAACAGGACGATTGAAAAATAGCTTGATCGTCCAGGCCGATCTCACGATCGTCCTGGCCGATCAGTTCAAATCAGAGGAAAATCGTCCTGACAATAGCCCTGAATACGGGCTGGTCGATATTGATCGTCCTGAAGTAACTTAAGGTTTTTGACTAGATCGGCCTGGCCGATCTTGCGATCGTCCAGGACGATATGATCGTATCAATCATCCTTAATTACTTCCTTAATTTCCTGAACAATTATGGCATAATTTGTGAATATCGTCCAGGCCGATCCGTGGATCGTCCTGGCCGATAATTTAAAGATATGGTATACCATACTTGTCTATGGCGGCTACTTCTTTCTGTTTTGAGCTTATCGTCCTGGCCGATACACGTATCGTCTAGGACGATCTGTTAACGTAGGCTGCCTTAATTAAGAATCCTTAATTAGACTTTCTGTTTTAAGCTGATCGGCCCGGCCGATAGAAGAAATCGTCCTGGCCGATATGAGTAAAAATAGAATTTCTAAGTCTCTCAAGTGTGTGTGTGAAGGGTTACAAAGCATCAGTCTTTTTGACTATTACAAGAGGACTCAAAAGGTAAAAAACAAAGGTACAGACTGACTCAACCCTAAACCTACGCATTCCTGAACTTGGCTCCTTTTTGATTGGCCGATCGTCGATTCCTGAAAAGTTAGAAGCAACAAGCTGTCCAAGAAAAGCAGTGTTTGTCAATCATCAAAACATAAGACATGAAAAATAGATTTGCAACAGTCAATGATAGAAATATTTCCATAAAAATGATTACTTCTAAAGACGTTATGAAAGTGGATCCAAATTTTATGAGAAATAGGACAAAAAATAAAAACATGCTACATAATCTCAACATGGGAGCAGCATTGACTTCTAGAATATAAAACAAAACCTCTTGCCATTAAATTATCATCAATGGGAATAAACTTGTTCATAACTCTTTAAAGAAAAATATCAATAGAAGTGAGAATAGTTTTATTCCAAATCATAGAATAAAGCAAAGCACCGGCTTTTTTTGGTTCTAAAAGAATTCCAAGCCTCTTTGAATATGAAAGTAATAGTGTTGGAAAGTTTATATGATAAATAGTCATAAAGTAGAGCATTAAGAGGGATATTAATAATATGATTAATCACATATTCATTAATCACCTCAACAGGCTGTTATAATCCCAATTATTATCAGTAATAAAAGGACTCAACTTAACATAAGAAGTATAAAAAGAATTGAGGATTGAATCAATGCAATTAGAACCTAACCATGATTTTGCCAAAAGAAAATGTTACCACATCTCAAGCCTCATTAGATGATGTTCTCAACTTCCCATTTAATGTTACAAAATCTCTTCCACACCTTATATCACCTTTATTATAAAATACTTAATTGGAAACAAACTATTCATAAAGCTTGTAATGCCTTTAATATTATTAATTTGATCTTGAGCCAAATTTTTAGAAGAAATAAAATATCTCTTAATATATTTAATGAGGAGACCACTAGTATTTGAATATTATGCATAACTATCATGAGAATATTAATCAAATTCAAGGAACCATTAGCAAAAAATACTTAAATCATCAACAAAACTTAAATGAGATATAAGAAAACCACCCATAATCTTGTAGGTCAAATTAGGATTATTATCAAAAAGATTAACAATGCTTGAAGAAAGATATTCTGTAAAAATAAACAAATAAATAAAGCAGGAAAATTTTTATCACCTTGTCTTAAGCCTTGAGAAGACTTGAAAAAACCATTGCTTTTACTATTACAATCTCTGAAAAAAAAACAACCTTCTATGTAATTTCTGATGATCTATATCTAGATCTAATTGAAACCAAATAATTATTAAATGTTGTAAAGAAAGATGAGTTATGATTTTCATAAGCTTTAGCAATTTCCATCTTAAAGAAAGATATGCTGTAAAAATAAATAAATAAAGTAGGAAAAATTGTATCACTTCTTCTTAAGCCTTGAGAAGACTTGAAAAAACCATTCCTTTTACTATTAAAATCTCAGAAAAATATCAACCTTCTATGTAATTTCTGATGGCCTCTCTATAGATCTAATTGAAACCAAATAATTATTAAATGTTGTAAAGAAAACCCAGTTATGATTTTCATAAGCTTTAGCAATTTCCATCTTAAGTATAATATTCCATCTAACCCCACCCCCCAAACCTATCAGGAAGAGAGATCTTATGAATGAAATTTGTAGCTATGTTATCTTTTACAAGGGCATGGAATTACTTGGTATTATTATCACCCACTAAAAGATGCTTAGTAGCAATTTTTTGTTTTAAAAAAACTTTCTCCTAAGCATGAAGTTTAAACAAATTTTTTTTAGCTTTATGTAAAAGCTTAAAATTTTCATCATGAGGAACAAGTTGATAGTTAAGCTCCATTAAATTCACCTTTTCTTTAGCTATTAAAATATTACATAAAACATTTTTTAAAAATGTTCTTACTCCAATTGATTTTGAACTTTGACCTTGTAAACTTAAGCCAATATTTGTTCATACCAATAATAGAATTATCAAGATACAAAAGAGCTTGCTAATTATCACAAGCCATATTTAAAAAGGAGTTATCAAGAAGCCACAAAATTTAAATATAAAGCTAGGAGGATGGCCCCTATGAATCATCTTAATACCAAGGAGGAGGGGAGAATGATCTGAAAGGATTATGCTAAGATGTTCCACATATGTATGAATAAAATTGTCTTTGCTTAGATTATTAAGAAGAACACAATCCAACCTTTTAATATGCTACAACAATTCAAAGTGAAAGTATTCCTAGAAAAAGCTATTATTAACTAAATGTCGACAATCCTCCATGGAATGGTAGACAGGGTTAACATCACCAATCCTTTTAGAAGAAGAAGATATAGTGTTAAAATCACCACCCACGAGCCAAGGAAAAGAAGTTATGGCATGAAAAAGTACAGATTTGATCCCAAAGAGATCTTTTAGTAAACCAACAAGTGGAAACATAAATGAACTAAGCCAAGTATTTAAATTGAAAGAATGTTGAATACAACAATGATTCTTAACTCTTAACCTATAAAAGGTACACCCAATGCCCCTAACATTCCAAATGAAGGACTTTAACATTAATAAAGGAGTTAATAGCAGCTTGAGAATGAGAAATACTAGGAGATTATAAAGTCGGGTATTTATTTTTCCTTTGCTTCTTGCCTTTCACACTAATAAATCCAAAATCACTATCCTCCATTTCTTTCGTGTCATGCTCAATAATAACCATTTTTCCCTCAAATCAATAATTTAATTATAAACCAAATTAACAATATTAACATACGTGTTCAAGAGGACCTCTATGGTATGTTCAAACTCAACACCCTGAATGAATTCTCCTTCTTCCACATTATCCTGCATAAATATAGATGGGACATTATCATTCTTAACATAAGTATTAATTTCATAATCATGACCTTTATCACAACTAATGTATTGAAGATCAAACATATTTTTGTTAAGACCACAAGACATGCGAGATGAAGATAACACATTGTTATGACTAGATAAAATGACATCAAATTGATCATCAAATAAATTAATAATAAAAATAATATTGCATTGATCATGCATATTAGGAGTATTGTTTGATCCCTTCATAGAATCCAACAACACAATTTCTATATTACTCTATGGTAAATAATTATCAATAATCGAATTTCCCTCATGAGATTCCAAAACAATAGTAGGAACCACATCCGATTGGTGGTGCTCCTACTAAGAAGAATTAATAACCAGATTAATAAAAACTACATTAAGATCCTAGTCAGAATCATACCAATAACTTTATAATCTTCAACATGAACCATTTGTTTATTAAGATGAGGATTCAACCTAAAACATTATGATAAACCATAGAGATGCATTTTACAATAGCTAAAGAATGATGAAAATTTATCAAATTCAATTTTAAATATCCCTAATTCTTTGGGCCTTGCCAAATTTCCTTAGGATATTTTTTAGTCACGTCTAATACAACTAAGACACAAGCAATAGACAAATGGAAAACTGAAGCAGTGGCCTGATCCTTCGGTAAAGGATTGAAAAAAATAGAGGCCAAACCATACAAAGTTTAAGAGTTAAACATAGTAATCGTAGATTAAGAAAACAAATCCACACCAACACAAAAATTGATTCTTCCTCAATATCAAAATAAGGAGTTTATTTAAGCAAATGCATTTGGTAGCAAGTAATATAAAGACCTTCTAGAAACTATATGACTGTAGTCTAAGTCATTCGATAATTGGGTAGTAATATGTCATGGATCCCAAAGGCCAACAGAAAATGACCCTTATAGCTTCAAATTAAAGAAAAGGTTTGAATAGTATCAAGGTTGGTTAGCTTATGAGCAAATTTACCCATGAAATTAAACTCGAAGGGGGAAGCAAACTTGGTAATGATTTTACAATGGCTAAAGAACATTGAAAATTTATCAAATTCAACTTTAAAAATCCCAAATTCTCTAGCCCTTGTCAAATTTCCTTAGGATATTTTTAGTCACATCTTATACACTGATACAAGCAATAGACAAATGGAAAACTGAAGCCGTGGTCTGATCCTTCTGTAAAGGATGACTAAAAATAGAGGCCAAACCATACAAAATTTAAAGTTAAACATATGCAATCATAGATTAGGAAAACAAATTCACACCAGCAAAAAAAGTGATTATTCCTTAATATCAAAATAAGGAGTTCATTTAAGCAAATGCATTTGGTAACAAGTAATATAAAGACCTTCTAGAAAACATATGACTGTAGTCTAATTCATTCGATAATTGAGTAGTTATATGTCGTGGATCCCAAAGGCCAACAGAAAATGACTATAATAGCTTCAAATTAAAGAAATTCACTATTTCAGCACCGTTATAGAACATTCCAGGCTTAACATCTATTTGTTGTATATAGCTTCACACTGAGAAGAGGTATGTGTGCCTCCAGCAACAAAAAGAATTGAGCCATAGGCCTCTATGCTAGGAGAGTTTGAATAGCATCGAGTTTGGTAAGCCTATGAGCATATTTACCCATGAGAGTAAACTAGAAGGGGGAAGCAAAGTTGGTAATGATATCTTCATTGTTGCGGATCTAGGGTTCATGTTTTTGATAATAACAAATAATTCTTATTTCTCTACAATTGCCTTATGAACTAACGTTTCAGGTCCACATGATCAGACTGCAACTTGGAACCAGCTTAAGATTGGGTTGACTAGGATTGAGTCATTTTGTACCTTTTTCTTTTCTTGAGTCTATTGTATTTTGTGTGGCATCTGATGTTTTGTAACTTGGTAGAAATTCCCTTTTCCCTTTATGATTTTTGTTTTTGGTAACATCGGCCAGGATGATAGTAATATCGTCCTGGACGATCGGTCTAAAATCAGAAACCCTAATTAGGGCATCCTCATTAAGGCAGCCGTCATAAGCACTTAAACAGATCGGCCTGGACGATACCTGTATCGGCCAGGACGATATTCTCAATTCAGAAAGAAATCAACCGCCATAACCAGTTTAGGTATTCTTTATTTTAGGCAATCGGCCAGGACGATATTACTATCGTCCAGGACGATCTAACTCAATTATACCTAAATTGATCTGGTTATATTTGGAAATCATTAATGGCTAATTGATACGATCCAATCGGCTAGGCCGATAATTGGATCGGCCGGAACGATGTCCTGTATGATTGACATCGGCCAGCACCAAAATAGGGCGATGATCAGGACGATAGAAATCGGTTTTAAACCAATCGGCCAGGCCGATCGAAGTATCGGCCAGGCCGATCGAAGTATCGGCCAGGCCGATCGAAGTATCGGCCAGGCCGATCGAAGTATCGGCCAGGCCGATCGAAGTATCGGCCAGGCCGATCGAAGTATCGGCCAGAATGATGTAACCAATTTTCTTCTGATCGTCCCAAATCGTCTCAGGCCGTTGAGCTGAATTTGAACTAATTGGCCAGGACGATATACCTATCAGCCTGAACGATAATGTCGGCAACTTGCATTAATGAGCTCGTTTTGAGAGCTTCTATTTAAGCTTTGGCATAACACTTTTTGTAAGTGTCTTTGGCAGCCATTGGAGCTTCGTTCTTATGGGGGAAACTTGAAGAGAGAGCTTGAAAGGGAGAGAGGAAAGGGTGGAGTTTGAGAGAGGGAGAAGATCCTGTGAGAGGGGACTCAAGGGAGTGTGGAGGGGGTTCCACACGGTTGCTCCGGCGAACTCGCACCTTAGTACCATCGGATTCAAGGCTTGTCTCGAGGTAAGTTCACCAAAGAATAAGTCTCTTTGGTGTCAAAGGACCTGGCAACTCCGCCGCACCGGGAGAGGTGGAAGTGATTTTGTAATGGCTTCTCCGCCTAGCTGTGGGGGCTAAAGGAGAGACACTTGTGTTAGTGCAATACTTGGAGGGTGCCTCCGAGGAGTGGACGTAGGTCAAGGTTTGACCGAACCATTATAAATCCGGTGTGTTCTTTCTTTATTACTTCCGCACTTTTAATTTCCGCATCGTTGGTTTTCTATGTGGTGATAGTGGTTTTAGTTTTATCTTTGGTTTTAAAGTTTTCCAATTCACCTCTCTCTTTTAAATTAGCTTTGGGCCAGTTCTATAGGGCTTAACATCCCTAGCAAACTTTCAAGTGGTATCAGAGCACTTTCTAGTGTTATCTGAGCACTTTCAAGTAGTATCAGAGCGGTTTTCATAAAATAAGTTTTTAAAAACTTTTGAATTTTGATCCATGGCTAATATTTCTAATCATATTTTTTGCGGAAGGATATTCAATCACTAGACCACCATTGTTTGAAAATATTACATTTGATTTTTGGAAAATTCGCATGTCTACTTTTTTGCAATCAATTGATTTTCGCATGTGGCATATGATTTTAACTGGTTATTCATCACCATCACGTATTGTTAATGGAATTAAAACTGATATTCCTTTTAATCAATGGAATAGGGATGAACGAATGGATGCTCAATTAAATTCAAAATCGTTAAATTGTTTTTTCGGTGCTTTAAATTCTGATGATTTTTTGTTAATTTTCACGTGCACTACTGGTAAGGAAGTTTGGGATAAATTGCACACCATATACGAAGGCTCTAATGAAATCAAGCAATCAAAGTTGAATATTTTAATGCATGATTTTGAAATATTTTCTATGAAACCTTTTGAAATAATTTTAGACATGTATACAAGGTTTATTAAAATTACTACATCATTGCATGTCTTAGGAAAAGATTTTTCAAATTTTGAAAAAGTAAACAAAATTCTTTGTTGTTTACTTGAAAAATTCGATGCTAAAGTTGTTACTATTTGTGAATCAAAAGATTTGAATGATTATTCTATTGATAATTTGATTGGCTCACTCATTGTCTACGAGCAAGAGTTGGGTCAAAGACTTTTGGATGCTGGTGAAACGATCGTTCTAAAAGCCGAAGATACGGAAAGAGGAAGCTTAGTTGGTGACGATAGCAATGAATTGTCAAGCAAATCACAAAGCTCACCAATGCATAAGCAAAAGTGGAAGAAAGGTAAAAGTGGTAAGGATGTCCATATTTCCTCGGACATTGTTTGCTTTCGATGTAGGAAACCTGGACATATGAAGAATACGTGCCCTAATGTAAGAATTCTCCCTGCAAAAGAAAAGGACAAGGCAAAGCTAAAGTTTAATTGGGAAAATAATGAAAAACACAAAATCTCATGGGCAGACATGGTGTCTGAAGAATCGGACCATGAAAGAGATAATGGTTAAAAAGGGCTATTGTGTTTTTTTTTCTTTTTGTTGGTTTTTTTTTCTTTTGTTTTCTTTTTTCTTTTTACTTATTCCTTTTTTATTTTTTTATTCATATTTTTTTTTATCCAACATACACACTCACTTTTCTAAAAAAGAAAAATCTACTTCCTATTTTTTTTGAAATCTTTGGTAAATTTTGTTTGACTTCTCTAAATAGTCAAAGGAAGGAAACTCATTATTTTCTTTTCTCAATCTCTATTTCCTAAAAGAGGTTATCCTACTTTTGATTTAAAATCTATTTCATCTTTTTAAATTAGTTTTTGAAACAAATTTTTTTTTCTCTATACGTTTTATTTTTCGCATAGGAATCTTTTGCAAGTTGTTGAATCTAACTCATAATTTTTTAATCAAGAAATTCATTTTGTCACTAAGATGGGTTTTCCTTTGTTTTTAAGAGTTAAGAAAGAAAGCATTTTCAAAAAAAAAAAAATTTTGGCCAATGATGCCAAAAATAAAAGATGCGCAAAGCGCCAAATTGAAAAATATAGAATACACAAAGTGTATCAAAAGATGCGCAGTGCGCCAACCAATTGTCAAGAGGCATAAAATGAGCCCACAAAAAGTTAATTGCTTACCATTCTTATACTTCTTAAAAAGCTTAAGAAAACCCTAGATACTTTCGATACTTGACTTTGAAAATTTTGATTCTTGATTCAACAATTCGTGCATTGATCTTCTATTAGATATATTTTATGGAAGGAGTTTTTGAAAAATGATTGTTTCTTTCTCTAATTTATTTTATGATTAAGATATTGAATTAAAAAGTTTTTGAGCCTTTTTTTAAGAGCTTAAGTTTGGATTATCGGATTTTGAATTTCTAACCTTTACTGGGATATGTGTTGTCAATTTAAATCTACTAAAGTTTTTGATTAAAACTAAGAGGTAACTTTCTCATTTTAAAAATATTTTTATTTCGTTTTGTTTTATATGCATTCTCTCTTTTTGATAATGTCAAAGGGGGAGAACGTATTGTTGAATTTTTTTTCCTTTGTTTTCTTTTCAAAAATTTTAAAAAAACAAAAATATTTTTTATCTTCTCTATTTTTAAAGTGTTATTGAAGTGAGGGGGAGATTAGGAGAAAATAATCCTTTTTGAAAATTCAAATTGTTTGTCATCATCAAAAAGGGGGAGATTGTTGCGGATCTAGGGTTCATGTTTTTGATAATAACAAATAATTCTTATTTCTCTATAATTGCCTTATGAACTAACGTTTCAGGTCCACATGATCAGACTGCAACTTGGAACCAGCTTAAGATTACGTAGACTAGGATTGAGTCAGTTTGTACCTTTTTCTTTTCTTGAGTATATTGTATTTGGTGTGGCACCTGATGTTTTGTAACTTGGTAGAAATTCTCTTTTCCCTTTATGATTTTCATTTCTGGTAACATCGGCCAGGACGATATTACTATCGTCCTGGACAATCGGTCTAAAATCAGAAACCCTAATTAGGGCATTCTCATTAAGGCAGCCGTCATAAGCACTTAAACAGATCGGCCTGGACGATACCTATATCGGCCAGGACGATATTCTCAATTCAGAAAGAAATCAACCGCCATAAGCAGTTTAGGTATTCTTTATTTTAGGCAATCAGTCAGGACGATATTACTTTCGTTCAGAATGATCTAACTCAATTATACCTAAATTGATCTTGTTATATTTAGAAATCATTAATGGCTGATTGATACGATCCAATCGGCCAGGCCGATAATTGGATCGGCCGGGACGATGTCCTGTACGATTGACATCGGCCAGCACCAAAACAGGGCGATGATCAGGACGATATAAATCGGTTTTAAACTAATTGGCCAGGCCGATCGAAATATCGGCCAGGCCGATCGAAGTATCGGCCAGGACGATCGAAGTATCGGCTAGAACGATGTAACCAATTTTCTTCTGATCGTCCCAAATCGTCCCAGGCCGTTGAGCTGAATTTGAACTAATCGGCCAGGACGATATACCTATCGGCCTGGACGATAATGTCGGCAACTTGCATTATTGAGCTCGTTTTGAGAGCGTCTATTTAAGCTTTGGCATAACACTTTTTGTAAGTGTCTTTGGCAGCCATTGGAGCTTCGTTCTTGTGGGGGAAACTTGAAGAGATAGCTTGAAAGGGAGAGAGGAAAGGGTGGAGTTTGAGAGAGGGAGAAGATCCTGTGAGGGGGGACTCAAGGGAGTGTGGAGGGTGTTCCACACGGTTGCTCCGGCGAACTCGCACCTTAGTACCATCAGATTCAAGGCTTGTCTCGTGGTAAGTTCACCAAAGAAAAAGTCTCTTTGGTGTCAAAGGACCCGGCAACTCTGCCGCACCGGGAGAGGTGAAAGTGATTTTGTAAGGGCTTCTCCGCCTAGCTGTGGGGGCTAAATAAGAGACACTTGTGTTAGTGCAATACTTGGAGGGTGCCTCCGATGAGTGGACGTAGGTCAAGGTTTGACCGAACCATTATAAATCCGGTGTGTTCTTTCTTTATTAATTCCGCACTTTTTATTTCCGCATCGTTGGTTTTCTATGTGGTGATATTGGTTTTAGTTTTATCTTTGGTTTTAAAGTTTTCCAATTCACATCTCTCTTTTAAATTAGCTTTGGGCCAGTTCTATATGGCTTAACATCCCTAGCGAACTTTCAAGTGGTATCAGAGCACTTTCTAGTGTCATCTGAGCACTTTCATTCATCAAACACTAGAGAAGGAACACCATTTTAGGAAGTTTTAACAAAAGAAAATGGTGAATGAAAGGATGAAGAACCAATAAAAACAACATCTTGAAAGGAGCATGATTTACCAAAACTAGAGACACCCAAAAAACACATAGCCTTACCAAAATGACCTGGTTTGTAAGCATTCCAATGATTCAATGAAGACATATATACTATAGATAGAAAACCCAACATGTGAAAAGCTGCAGTAAGAAGCTAAAAAAATGTATGAATAAAAACACCAAGGGCCAAGCTAGCCCCATGCCACGATGAAGAACAAAAACTAGTAATCAAACCAAAGAAAAAAAAAACATCAACAAGGAACACAAAAGCCAAAGGAGATTGGAACCCTAAAATCTCCATGAAGAATGACAAATCTTAAGGAGGGGTTTTTTAAATTTTAGAAATTTATAACCACAAAGGGGTGATAAAAAATTTTAAAATTTTTACCACTAAAATAGTAGCCAAATTTAGGGTTTGTTAATTAACTAACCTGATGAAATCCAATTAAGATGAAATTATTTCCTAAAGTTCATCAAGATACTATGTGTGCTAGATTTTAGTTTCACCCTTATTGGATGTCAAGAGAATTTCCTACAAATTTTCTAAGCAATGTAGACACAACCTTATGTTGATTTACCTAGGTATCTCTACTATTCAATTAGACAAGCAAAAAATGTCATCTTACCCTTATATAAATGTAAAAAAATTCACATAAGATTGGTGATCTACTTCTACATGCATTGCGTGAATTAATTTATTAAAGTTCTAGGTTGATAATGAGCCATGCTACAAAAAATCAAATACAAAACTCAGGGGTTCCACTAGGCCTAAGGAAATTTAGGAGATGTAGGAAACATTGTTGACCTAAATTTTAGCCAATTTTTCCTCGAGCGAACTAGGTTGCCTCAATCGAATCTCAGCGAGCCTAATTTTAGTCAAATTAGCATCGATTTGGATTTTATCCCACCAAATTAATTTAATAAAATAAAATTAATTCTTAATTGACTAGAATTGAATCAAATTAGATTCAATTCAAATCCAAATTTGGCCCAAATCTTTTTTTTTTTATGAATATATTTTTTAATTTACTTTTTCTCTTAGAAGCTGCCTCAATTTGGAGCAAAATGTGAGCAACCATAGGAATATGAAGGCATCAGTCACCACATCCGTCATCTGACTCTTCGAATCTTGCATGAGGGAGAAGAAAAAAAAAGAAGAGGCAAAGGTTCTCGAAACTCCTCATTCGCACTGCTCAAGACTTGGGACTTCTCATTCGCATGTGATACCATAGACTTCGGCCCTCTCCAAGCATTGCCACTCTAGCTCCCTCTCCCGTAGCTGCTATTTGCATATACCCCAGGCGGAGCTCCCTCGCTCCGGCTTCTTCCCATTCGCACAGTTCTCAGACGTCCGCCCCCTGCTCGCGAGATACCCAACGCCCGAAGCCCCTTTTATTCCTGTTTCCAACAGAGGAGCCATGCCCTTTCGACGTCGCCATTCAGCCCTAGCCGGTGGCCCTTTTTTTTTTCTTTGGCAATGTAATTCCTTCCCCTTTCCCTCTTCTTCTCCTTCTTCTTCTTCCTTCTTTTATTCTTCATTTTTCTCTTCTTCTGCACTCCTTCTTCCTATTTTCCTCTCTATTTCATTTGCTTATTTGTTGTTTGAATAATTGTGTTGCTCTTGTGATTTGTTCTCTTAATGAACTTTCAAATGATCATGTGTGAATAGCTTATTTGCTGATCTCTTTCATAGTTTTGACAATGTGTCTTGATAATAAGTTAAGAGAATACTTTTGTGAATATGATGAAGAAGGATGAGTATTTTCTTTAACATTGAATAATACTTGTTGTTGTAGCTTACATCTTGTTATCACAAGTTGAGTTTCATTACATGAATATGAGATAGGTGGCATTGATCTCAAATCCTTGGTTTTATGTCCTATTTTGCTTAAATATTGCACACTAGCTATTTGATGAAATGCCACTAAAGGGAGCTATAATCGTTTTGTTTGTATTGGGATTTTATGTGATGATCTTGCTCATGTGAAAATCTTCCCACAACACATTATTTAGAGGTTCATTAACAAAAAAAAAAAATATTCTGAGAATAAATATAGTTATTTTTCAATAATTTGATGAGTTGTGGATCATTGTTTCCTCTTATAAGCTTTCCTTTCATTTAGCATGTATAAATGGGTTTGATGCTTTTAAAAATAGCATAAAGCCTTCCTGCTTAGGAAATCAAAGATTAATTCTTTAAATGTGTATGTGATCTTTGTTTTAGATTTGCTTCTACTTCCATAATAAAAATTTGATTGGGTATGAATGAATTTTGTTGGAAGGCATATTTTACAAATGTGAGTGATTTTATAAGATGTAAAGAAAGTTTGTGTTGATTTACATTGTTTAGAATGAATGTATAAAAAGTTTACACTCGTTCATAATTCACATATTATGACTCAAAGTTCCATATATGAATTTTAAAAGGCATCATTAATTGTATAGCATGGTTGAAAACTCATTGTGAATCGCAATGCCATGAGTGCATGATTCAATTAGGAGCATATGCACACCGTGTTTGTTATTTCAGATGCCATTTTTGTTTACTTAATAAAATATATTTAAAGGATTGTTGGGAGATAAATTTACACTAGTTCTCATCCTACATATATGTAACAAGTCTAAAGGATGAATGAAAACCATTATTAGATAAATCCTATTATTATTGATAATGCTCTAGTTATTTTATTGACGATTCTAAGTTGGAATATGAGGCACTCAAGTTATTGTTCATAAGATTTTGAAATACATTTGTATACATTCATGCCTTATTTTTGAAAATCTTGATGGCAAATGCATTAAGAGTACTCACCTGTGCTATGTGAAAATTTTCTTGTGTCGTTTGAGAGAGGATTGAACTTATGTTTCCTGGCTACTATTATTGAAATGCTAAAATTTGTGAATCATTTTATAAAACTTACTTTATCCTAAAAAAAATCTTTTGTCCAGATATTTGTGTATGCCTTATGCCAAAGACGACTTTGTTTTTTAAAAAAAAACTTGTTTCCTTGAGTAAGTTGTAGAGATTAGTGAAAAAATCTTGTTAAAATTATGTGATAGCCTTAAGACTTAAGAACTCAAAACGAGATGCTTGCAAACAAAATTTGTGTCTATAAGAGCTTTCTTCTTTATGTTTTGTTGCAACAACATGTATTCATATATAATGAATTTCATACTTTTTTTTTTTTGCGTATCACATTTAAAGTTGAATCTTTTTCTTTTTTTTTCATATGATGGCTATGGGTATGTTTAAATTTTCAATGCCACGTTTACATTTGGTATTAGAGCCTCGAGGATACTCTTATGTTTGTGCTCTCAAGGACATGTATATTTTGAACCTCAATAACACACGATCACTTGACAGGGATGAATTGGTGTGCATGCACTTTATTACTTTGTATAGAGTTGTTAGAAAAGTTCATTATAAATCATAGAAACATGAGTTGTTGATTTGAGCGAAAATGTTGTTTATGTTATTGGCACCAAATGTCAAATTTGTATGCTTGTTGGAAACATCGATGTTATTTGTAAAGAATATATCTTTTCATGTGATTTTATGAATGTCTCCTTTTCCTCTGATTATTTTTTTCTCATTATCTTACATATGCCTAACAATGCTTGACGTGTAAGAATGTTTGTATTTAGAGATTATGTTCCAATACCATACACTTGTTTGACTAGATTAGAAGCTCCCATATGTATTTTTGTGTTTAGAGGATTAACACAAATATAATCAACCCACCCATTCGGTTAAATGACTTGTAACTTTATAAGATATACATAAGTGCAATGCTCCATTCTTCCACATCATGTTCATTCATCAAATAGAAAAATTTGTATGTTAGTTATGTTAGAAAACTCCTCATGTGAATGTGGGGCAAATGATAATTGTTCTTTATTTGATCAAATTATGTGATTGCTCATTATCCATCATGTTGATGTTAAATATCATTAAATATAATAAATTAATTTCTATTTGTATGATTGAACTTAAATGTTATGTGAATATCTAGCTTCAAATGCTTGTAAATTGATTGGTTAGTTTCTTATGTATCCATAAGATCGCAATTAATGTATAAAGATTGATAAATTTATTGATAAGTTTTTCATAAGCTTCATCTATACCTTCTCTTTACACTTCATGTTGGAAAAATTATACACTTGATTGATAGCTTTTTGTATTAGATTACATGATATTAAAATGTGGCGAACTAACTTCTTAGTGCATTCGATGCATTATTGTATGGTTGAATTCAAAGGATTGAGATGATAGAATTTCATTCTTTTGTTAATATTTACATGCATTGTATTATATTATTTGGCACCAAATCTATGTTGAGTAGGGTGTATAAATCTTTTTAAAAGCTTTTCATATTTGTTGATATTATAATGTAGAGGATAGTATTCATGTTAAAAAGGTCTCACTTGCATTATGTATAATCTTCCCACATGTGCTCCAATAGTAGATTTCTCTATCTTAAGTTGTTAACTTTTCATATGATTCATGTATAACTTTTTCATGCACTCTATTTTATAAAACCCCTTATAGGAATTTATGTTCTAACAATAATTTACATGTGTTTGATAGATATAAATATTGAATTACATGATTATTGGATTTTTATTTACTTGCGTTTCACTTCTGAATGACATCTACACTAACCCATATATTTCTCTTTTTATTTTTTTCTTGCGAGGTACATTGAGTCTTGTGTATGCATTGGTCATTGAGTCATTTGCATGGAAGCTTTTAAGCGGGCACGCCACGTCAAGTATACATTGATAGTCCTATAAAGACTTCTAATTGTATGCCGAATGGAAAGCACAATATTAAACACTTTGTGGACTATCCTTTTTTTACTTTCTCACCCAAATATAATTGCTAAGATGTTTAGTTAGCTGGCTACAAGTTAGTTCACTGGTGAAGCTTTGACCTTGTGGGCCAAAGCTTGCCCTCCTTGCCACGAAACCTAGAGACCCTTAGGGTCATTTTAGGACTATAGTGTGGGCCACCTATTTGTGTCATTTGCATCACTTTTCCCACACGAAGTGAGCACCGTTAGGATAGTCTTTATTGTTGTGGGCTCCAAAAAATTCCAATTTTAGGTATGTGTGATCCCGGGGGAATTTTCAGAAGGCAGATTGGGTTTGTAGATAAGACACTACCCAGAGATTTCGCCCTCATTTTGTGAGGACTTTTTGATCTGAGTTTTGGTTTCCTATAGGCTCAAGCCTCTATAGTTAATTACCCCTCCTGATAACAGGAGAGAACTTTCGATTAAGGCTAGTCATTAAGGATGTCGAATAGGTTATAAACCTATCGTATAATAGCAATAATTTTAGGGTTTAAATCTTAGATTTGAATTTTGAAGTTTAGATTTTAGAATTTATCACCATAAACTTAAAACTGGTGGTGGGGGAAATGAAGACGAGCCCGATCAAGATCCTATGGTTCCGTCGTCCCGGGCTGTCATGATCCCTGGTCTACTTAGTCAGAGGAGGTAGTCGACCCAAACTGACAGAAGGCATCTTGTCGGCAGCCATGGGTTGCTTCGTCCAAGAATACCTTGTAGACCTGGGTTGGTGTTTGTCTAAGGGGATATATCTGAATCCACCTTAGCTGACAGAAGGCTTTATGCCTATCAGATATACCCTATGATCCATCGCTCAAGGGTTTGACGCCTTTAGGGAACATACGGGCTTTGACCGTGATCGTAATATAATGGTGTCATTTTGCGGCAAACCACCCGATCAGAGGGCACGTGCCACGTCCCTGTTGGCAAGAGACTGTTTGAGGATGAATCAAAGTGATACACCCGACATGCATTCGCTCTTTGTGAGCTGAGGTTAATTTTAAATTTATCACCCCCGACAAACGATTGCGGGAGATGGATGATTTTTTTAGTTTTGAGTTTTTTAGATGATAGATTTTATTTCAGAGATTTGATTGGATTTGAGATTTGGGATTTGACATTTGAAATTTGACCCCTCCGGTTGAGATTTTCGATCAACACGGCCATCATCGGGGTGAAGTTGAGGTCGCTTGTATTTTTGTAGAATTTTGGGATGCATTTTTGTTATTCAAGTCGTGTCGACTCCAGTCCTTTAGAGGAGGAGGATGAAACTTGAATATTTAACCCGCGCAGCATTCTCGGATCGTTGGATTTGACATTTACATTCGAGGATCGGAGCACATGCGGGTTGTAGCATTTGACCCTGCGCAGCATTCTCGACGATTTGAGTTTGTAACTTTAATAGTTCTGTCGGAGCACATGCAGGAGATATATTTAATTTAGAGGATCATATAAAGGGCATTTTAAAATATTTAAATATGATCCATCTATGCAAATGATTTTATTTGAAAATGGCCCGGGATTTTATTTAAGGGGCCTACGAACGCCTTCTGTCCGCTTGTACACATGTTGCGGATCCGGTGGCGTTACTCTTGATGAATTTTGCTTCAGAGAAGATGTATTTTGACATTTCAAATAATTTTGTCTTCTTTATTGTCATCTGACACAATTCCTATAGGAGACTTGCTCAATATATGCTAGGAGGTTATGTTATCACTTGTGGGCAGGCTGCATTATTAGTCATGAATTTCTTAGCGCTACATGCGTGCTAATTATGTGCTATATCAATCCTTTACTTCTGCTTATAAGTTAATAGTAGCACGAACTAGAAGTTCCCCGCTTCTATTCTAAGACATGCTAATTTATTTTATACGAGCTTCTCGTCTATACTTGTAGCATAATCATAGAGCATACTACAAATTCTCTGGCTCCCATTCACAAGTAAATTGTAGTGTGTATCGTTTAGTTCTATAAAGATCTTGAGTGATGCTAAGTGTTGATACATGCCGATCTCCACATAGAAAAGGGTTTTAACTCTTCTAAGTGTCATTTAGCATATATTGAGAAAATATTTTCTCAATAGGCATTAAGAGATCGTGCTAATATTCGTAGGAGAATTATCTCGCTTGCTACAAGTTCTCCTATTCTATCCCGTAGGAGATCATGTTTTTGCTTGTAAGCTAGTTGTTATGGGTACTACGAATTCCCTATTCCTTCTTATAGGTGAATTGTAGTATACTTTAGTGTCATGTTGGAGCTTAAAACATATTTGATGGCCAATAGAATGACTCATGCATATTCTTTGACCCATCTCTATATGTAGATGTCATATAGTTAGATGTGAATGTAAGTTTTGGAGAACTAGTCTTTGACTTGATTATTTTCAACTTCTAGAATTTATTAATCGAACACAACTTCATTAAGAAGAAGATTGAGGTGACAATGACAGCAGTCTTTAACCTTCCTCAAAATAGTTTTCTCTTACATTTTCATCTTTGCAATATGAGTATACCCTTTAACTCATGGTTTCAAGTTTCATTTAAATATCACCTTCAAATTCTTCATCTCAATCGTATAAGAGGCTCTCAAATCTTTTTAAGAAAATTCTCCTATCAAGTCAAATTGTCAGTAGAACAAGATATAGTTGTTTCTGCATTTTTTTTAATCAATTTGTAGTTGTAGTTGGAGCCAAAGTCAATGCCCATTATCACTCATCGATATGAAGTTAACTCACAATCTTTTTAGAATTGTTTGTGTAATTAATATCATTTATGATTTAATAAGAACTCAAATAATCTTACCATTTCTTTGAGTAAAAAAAACATTGAAAATTTCTATTTGAATGTCTCACATATCAAGTCAATTTCAAATCAAATTAGATTTGAGTTCATTTCAAGTGTAGGTAAAACATTATTTGATCAAAGTTTATTAAAATTGATTTTTATGTTTGAATTATGCTCAAATCAATTTTAGATTTTGTAGTCCAAGTCCTCTATAATTCACTGAAAATTTCGGCAGCCTCCCGGCGTCTCCTCCCCACCGAGGGAGAAATCGGGACGGCACTGCCGTAGTTCTTCCCGCCCGGATCAAAGATCGACGGCGCGAGGTCTTCAATTTTAAACCATCCTACCAGGATCAAAGATCGACTGCGTAGGATCTTCATTTTTAAACCATCATACCCGGATCAAAGATCGACGGCGTATGGTCTTCGACATTTAAAATCATCATACTAGGATCAAAGATCGACGGCGTATGGTCTTCGACACGGCGGAAGCGGAGCCGGCAGCTGGTCTGGCCGGAGGCAGGCGGGTTCGGCGGTGAGTCCTTCGTCGACGGCAGGCGGCGGCGGGTTCTGCGGCGTCGGCAGGTGGCGGTGGAAGACTGGGATCGACGGGAGTAAAAGGTAAGTTGACTCAAACGGAGGAGACGAATGAGAGCGCAGGTATGAGCTTCGATTTCTCCTTCTCTGTGTTCCTTTCCTTCGGTTCGTGAGTGTGTGTGAATCCTGGAACCGAATGAGAGGAGTTATTTTTATGTCGTGAGAGAGGCGGTGAAGGAGCGGATGTGTCGTTCCGTTTGGGTATGTCGGTGGAACGAACGGTTGAGTCATGCACTGACGTGGAGTCGGTCGGGTATGTCGGTGGGGGAGTCGGTGCTATGCGGTTACAGTCAACAAATGCCCCCTAACAAATATGATATGCGCTCTATAGCAGATCATGTTTGTTGTAAATTGATTAACTCTATGGATCTCTAAATTTAAATTTTTGATTTCACATAGAGGGTCTTTTAGATATCCCTGATTTATTCTTTTGATTTGTCAGGAATTAACATTTCTTCTGCCCTAGCTTTATGCTTTCATGGGCTTGATGAAGAATCCATATTAGTGACATAAATCCTTTAGAATTATATTAGATCGGTGGTAAATAGTCATATGTCCAAAGCTTTTTGCATGACGGACTTTGTGATGACAATGTTCCCTTTCTTCAGCCTATGGCTTTATAAGAACTGCGGGATAATTTTCTTCGGTCCTGAGCTTTGTGCTTTTTCAGACATGTTGAAGAAGTGAAGCTCCTTCGATCTTAGCTTTGTGCTTGACAGATTTACTAAATGATAATGCCTCTAAATTTGATAGGAGTTTTCATTGTGGCTTGGTGCCTTTGAGTTGATTGAGAATCTTCTTCTAGATTTTGCCTCAATCTATTCGTTAGTTGAGAAAATCTTTTGAATCTGAACTGCTTTGATTTGTTAAATTGGACAAATATCAAACTTGATAGTATTTGTCATCGGGCTAACAAAACAGGCGCTTTTCTACTACGGCCTCTTATAACGGCTTGTTGAGTAAGTAAAGCTATCAGTGGCTCGGCCACATATAGGCTTGTTGAGACTGATATTATATCTGTTTGAGCACTGGACTTGTACTATGATAGTTTATACTTGTCGAATTTGATTTGGTGAAGTTGCAGATCAAAATTTCTTCTCAATCTGAACTTCAAGATTTTTGGCTAAATTTTTGCGATGATCGTATATTTGCTTGCTTGAAGGCACCAGCTTCTGCCCCATATATATGTTGTGATAGCTTCATGAATGATTTTAAATATTTATTTGGGGTTCGATGATAACCCAAATAAATATTTAAAATGCCCCCTGCCTTGAAGGGAAATTTCATCCGTCACCAGATTTTTGACATTTTTAAACTTAAAAATGCCCCCTGTCTTGTGGGAGAATTTCTAAGACATCTTAGAATTATTATCTTCTTTTACAAGGGAATGATCTTCAACTTACTTTTTTAAGAATAATACTTCTTTAAGTATCTCCCATTGATCGGGGGCATAGGTCGTCGACCTTCTAAATCAATAAGTTGATATGCTCCACCTTGGTACACCTTCTCGATGACAAAAGGACCTTCCCAATTTGGTTCAAATTTTTCACCAATTCTTCGGTGTGGGATAATTGGTTTTCTCAGCACCAGGACCAATTCTCCTTCTTGAAATGCTCGATGGCGTACCATACGGTTAAAAGATTTCACCATCCTTGCTCGATAAATCTCTAAATTTTGTTGAGCCTGGAGTCGGACTTCATCCAACGCATCAAGTTCTTCAATTCGTAGGCGAGCATTTTGTTCTTCTGTGAGATCATACTGAACAGCTACCCGAAGTGACGACAACTCAACTTCGAGTGGCAACACAGCTTCAGCTCCAAACACCAATGCATAAGGAGTTGCTTTCGTTGGTGTTTTGTATGTAGTACGATATGCCCATAATGCTTCTGTCAACTTAGAATGCCATTCTCTTTTATTTTTAGTAAGAATTTTCTTGAGCAGCTTTACGAGCGTTTTGTTGAAGGCTTCTGCTAATCCATTTGCCCTTGGATTATAGATTGATGAATATCTCCAATCAATTTTATGTTGCTCAATGAATTTGTAAATCTTGGAATTTTTGAAAGCTGGACCGTTGTCTGAGATTATGCGGCGCGGTACACCAAATCTATAGACAACGTTATGAGTAAAGAAGTTAATCACATGATGAGCAGTGACTTCTTTGAATGGAACTGCTTCAGCCCATTTAGAAAAATAGTCTGTTGCCGTTAATATGAAGCGGTGTCCAGCAGATGAAGGTGGATCAATAGGCCCTATTACATCTGTTCCCCAGCATTCGAATGGCCAGGATGCTATAGTGGGATGTAAAGGATTTGGAGGTTGATGTATAATATTGCCATGAATTTGACACTCGTGACATATATCTGCATGATTGGTGCAATCCTTTACCATTGATGGCCAGTAATAACCCATCCTTTTAACTTTGATGGCCATTTTAGGACCTGATTGATGTGCACCGCATAGTCCTTTATGAACTTCAGAAATAACCCTATCAGTTTCATCCCTCCCTAAACAACGCAGCCACATTTGCTCAAATGACCTTCGATATAGCGTATTGTTGACAAACGTATATCGCAATGATCTCTTCTTGATCTGTGTAGCTAATGATTTATCTTCAGGGAGTTTGTTTTCTCTGAAATAGTTGATAAAAGGCTGTCTCCAGTCATTTTGCTCATCAACTTCTAGGCATTCAAGCCAAGATTCAGATGCTCTACTAAATTTTCTTCCTGTAAACATCTGAGGTTTATCTTGTTGATTTTCAGGAACAATTTGTTGGGGAGATTGAGGAACAACCGAAGTTGTGTCCTGCTGACTTGGATTTATTGACCCCTCTACCTGTGGGGAACACAAAGTTGCTGGTTCTAGTACTCGACGTGTGTTAACACTGATTAGTACTGGCTCGTCATTCATGCTCGTCATTTCTTTAGCAAGTTTTGCTAAAGAATCTGCTTTACTATTATGAGCTCGAGATACTTGGATTAATGTAATATTTGTAATCTGCTTCATGAGCTCGAGGACTCGCCTATAATAGTGAATCAATCTGATTCTGCCAATCTTATAAATACCCATTACTTGATTTATAATGAGTTGAGAATCACCAAAAATTTTGAGATTTTGAATTTTCATTGAAATAGCGATCTCAAGACCCGCTATTAAAGCTTCATATTCTGCTTCATTGTTAGTTCTAGGTTCAGTTAAACCAAATGAGAATCTCATTATCCCTCCATTTGGCGCTATGAAAATGAGACCGATGCCGGCTCGAGCTTTGGGAAGGTTTGGGGGTCGGGCAGGTTTAATTGACGATGCACCATCAAAATACATTTCCCACATTTGTGATTTCTCTTCTTCTAGAACAACTAGAATTTGTTCATCGGGCAGATCGTCATTGAGCGGCGAGTCTGCAGAAACGGCATGTGAGGCTAGAAAATCTGCTAATACTTGCCCTTTCACTGCTTTCTGTGGGACATATGTGATATCAAACTGCAGAAGTATCACCGCCCACCTAGCTAGGCGACCTGTCAACGCTGGTCTTGTCATCAAGAACTTCAGCGGATCGATCTTTGATATCAGTGTAATTTTATGAGACAACATATAGTGGCGTAGCTTTTGGACTGCAAAAATTAACGCCAGGCAGTGTTTCTCAATTGGAGAGTAGCGTATTTCTGCCCCGAGCAATCTTCGACTGATATAATATAGTGCATTTTCTTTGCCTTCTTCATTGTGCTGAGCTAGCAATGCTCCAAGGGACTCTTCCAACGCTGCGGTGTATAGGATAAGAGGCTTCCCTGGAATTGTTGCTGCAAGGATGGGTGGGCTCAGAAGATATCTCTTGATACTATCAAAAGCTTCTTGGCATTCATCATCCCATTTAAAACGAACGTCTTTCTTCATCAGCTTTGCAAATGGTTGACATCTGCCTGATAAATTTGACATGAACCGTCGTATAAATGCAAGTTGTCCTTGTAAAGAACGAAGTTGTCGGAGACTTTTTGGAGGTGGCATTTCTATGATTGCCTTGACTTTGTTAGGATCAACCTCAATTCCTCGGTGCCGTACAACGTACCCAAGAAATTTTCCTGAAGAAACTCCGAAAGCACATTTGAGTGGATTCATTTTGAGATTGAATTTTTTGATTCTTTCAAATACAATTCTCAAATCTTGGAGGTGATCTTTTCGATCTATACTTTTCACAACAAGATCATCCACATAGCATTCAACTTTCTGGTGGATAAGTTCATCAAATATATGCGTCATAGCTCTTTAGTATGTAGCTCCAGCATTCTTCAAGCCAAAGGGCATGACTGTGTAGCAGAATATGCCGATAGGAGTCCTGAAAGATGTATGCTTTTCATCTTCAGGTGCCATTTTGATTTGGTTATATCCCAACGACCCATCCATAAAAGAGAATATATCATAATTGGATGTATTGTCAACCAACAGTTCTGATATTGGAAGTGGGAAGTCATCTTTTGGACACGCCTTATTAAGATCTCGAAAATCGATGCATATGCGAATTTGTCCATTCTTCTTTTTCACCGGGACAATGTTGGCAATCCAATCAGCATATTTTTCTTCTCGAATGAAACCTGCTTCGATGAGCTTCTTGGTTTCTGCAATCACTTGCTCTTCAATCTCCAACCTCATTCGCCTTGGAGCTTGCTTAACAGGTACTGCACCTGATTTGATTGCTAATTTATGAACAGCTATATCAGGGGATAAGCCTGGCATTTCATCGTATGTCCAAGCAAAGCAGTCCCTGAATTCACTGAGTAATGCTTTCATCTTTTCAACTTTATTCTTGGAGAGAAGAGCACTAATGAAGGTCGGGCGAGGGTCCTCATCAGTTCCCAAATTTATTTCCCTCAGCTCATCCATGGTAGCAGCCTGTCCTCCATCTTCAAGTTCTTTTGGTGCAGGTTTAGCTTCCACATCTTTCTCTTCATTTATATCCATATTTTCATCAATCGAATTTTTGTCATTTATCGCATAACATACATCTCGCTTAGTATGTTCTGCTTCAATAAATCCCAAGCCTTTTGTATCACGATTACCCATTTTTGATAATTCGTTACACCACATTCTTTGAAAGAAACGTGCTCGTCGTCGAGTGACCATATTATGAATTCCAGATTTTTGTATCATTTGCTGAATTCTTTTGGGACAATATCTAGGCATCTCTGTAGGAATTATCTCTTCATCTTCATCAAAATTCCCAAGCTCATTGATATTATCTTCTTGATACTCTCCAAATTTATAAAATAAACTTCCCGGTCCACTACTTCCACGTAGGGGAGGTACATAAAATGTTTTAAGCTCTTCAAAACTATGAACCTCACGGGATACAATTTCTCTAAAATGTTGTGGAGGGATCAGTGTAACCACAAAAGTATTCTCCCTTGGCTTTTCTTTAATCAAAGGTTTGTGGATTTCAGAGATATCATCATCTTCCTCCGTGTCACTTCCCGGGTGGAGTACAACTTTATTTGATTTAGGTAATGTGTTAGCCCCTTTAGGAAAATTTTGTGACTTTCTTCTTGTCTCCTTTTCTTCAATTCATTTGGATTATTTTGTGCTCATTGTGGTAGATGCTTTACTTGCAGAAGATTTCATCGGCTTTACTTTATTTGGAATGAAGTATTTTGCATAATCATAAATTTTCACTTCGTGGACTGCGAAGGGTTGTATATCTCCAGAAATTCGGAACTCTTCCCCATCCTTTAGATATTTCATGCATTGGTGCATAGTTGATGGAACAAGACCATTCTCATGGAGCCATGGTCTACCCAAGAGTGCCTTGAAGGAAGTGCCTGCATCGATAATATGAAATTTGGCTTCTGTGTATAATTCTCCAAATTTCAGTGGAAGAACAAACGAACCTACAGTTTTTTGTCCTTTTTCATTGAAGCCATGCACCATAAGTTTATCTGAACCTAGATGTTGAATATCTAGGGATAAAGACCTTAGTGTGCGCAAGCTCATGAGGTTTATTGAAGACCCAGGATTAATCAAAATTCGCCTTATTATGATGTCATCACTTTCTGCTGTGACATATAAAGGGCGATTATGTTCTGTAGTCCCCAACATGAGATCTTCTTCAGAGAATGTAATAACAGGTTCATTTCTGGCATGAAGAACTTCGCTCAAACATCTTTCTGCGAAATATGCTTCATATCTCTCTGGATTTTTGAGAGCCTGTATCAAAGTTTCTCGAAGATCTTTTGAGATCAGAAGAGCTTCATAGATGCTGAGCTGTGCTGGGATCTTCCTCAAATGGGAAATGATATTATACTCTATCACTTTATTTGTATCACATTTCTTCTTATGATCTTTAGGGATGATTTCTTCGTTGACGACTATATCTTTTCCCTTATATTTGCTTGATAACCCCTTTTTTAGTGGTGGTGGTGACAACACTTTACCACTTCTTAATTGTACTTGAGCCACTTCGTTTGATTCAACATCATCTGATGGAGTTTTTGTTGAATGTTCAGAGTCTTCATTTAGCTTCACACGCTCCATTCGTGAAGCTATTTGCTGATCTGACTCATCTTCACTTGGGAAACACAACTCTTCTTCTGAGTTATAGTCTGTCTGCAGTACCATCAGACATGACTCATACGTCAATTTATCAGTCATTTTTGTATGAGACGTTGTTATATGACCCCTATCATGATTTTTAACAAAATCTCTTTGGGCTACATTCGATGTCGTTGAGATGACTCGACATGTTTCTGCAAGGAGTTGATCTTCATTTTCTTGTTCATCATCATCTTCCACTTCTGATTGGTCTATTTGAAGATTGGACATAAAATCCGCAAGTGTTATAGGCCGCCTCGATGGTTGATGATAATCTTCCAAATTGTTGATGATCTTTTGAAGTGTTGACTTTTTCTTCTTCTGCTTGATGTGCTTATTTGAGTTATTAGACTTCTTGGATGATGCCTTATAGAATCGCTTCGTATTAGGACGTCTCCGAGTTAATGACCTGGAAGTGGATGCACCTGAATTTGGATTTCCTTTTAATTCAAGCACTGGTTCTGTAGAGGATTTCCATTTGATGTTGGGGACTCCTTCCAATTGTTTGATCATCTTTATTGTCTTCTTGGAGATTACGGTCTGCCATTCATCTTTTTCTGGCATCATTTTCTCCTTCTCCTGGGGTATAGGAGAAGACACAATCACCTTCACAGACTCCTTCTTTGGGTGAACTAAAACGCTATTCGATAGCGTGAATTTACCATTTTTGTACTTTCTTTCAAGCCAGTCTTTGAAGACGTAACAATCTTCAATAGGGTGACTGATAACTCGGTGATACGGGCAATAACTTGGATCATCTTTTTGATCAGCTTCTTCGGGTCTTTTACACTCTGGTAATTCAAGACCAGCATTAAGCACTTGTTTGAACAGCTTTTCCACGCTTTTCTTTTTAAAAGAATATTCTCTATTCATTTTCTCTTTAAGGGATGTGATTCGATCACCAGTTCTTGACTTCGAACGTTCTCCTCCATTACGGAAAGTTTGAGACCTATCGTTTCCTCCCAAAATTAGTTTTGGTTGGGATTTGATGTGTTGCTTCCCATTATCATCTTTAGGAGTAGATTGTTTTTCTTTCTCAATTCTTAAAGATGATGTGGAATAGATTTCATCTCTTATATTATCCACACCTTTATTCTTTCGGGGTTTATCTGAATGATATTCAGACTTAGACAAGTTCAACTTTTCAAATTTAGCTACTCTGTCTAGTAGCTCTTGGTAAGTGCTGATGGAGGCCATACATAAAAATGGTAACATCTTATCATCGATGTTTCCCATTAATAGTTGAACGGCGTGCTCTTCCAATTGTTGTTCGCATTTCATACTCATGTTGCGCCAGCGGGTGATGTACTTTGTCACCGACTCGCCCTTTTTTCGTTTCTCTAAGGCAAGGTCAGCGATAGTAGTCTTCTCGGTAGCACTAGCAAACCTTTTCACAAACATATTTTCTAATTCTGTAAATGTCTTGACAGAATCATTAGGAAGCTCGGTGTACCATTCAAAAGCAGTCGCAGTCAAACTACTAATGAATTGGCGGAAGAGTAGAGCATCAACACCCCCAGTATTTCCACAGGTTGCTTTAAACTGAGCCAAGTGTTGTTTTGGATTGCCGATGCCATTAAAAGTGTTAAACTTAGGCACTGAGTAACCCTTAGGATAGGGCACCTGATCATACTCAGCTGGATACGGGCGACCCTTGCTCACAAACTTCTCAACATGTTCTGATGCAATGACAGCTTTAATCTTTTCATTGATGATTGATTCTAGCTGTGGAGTCATCATCGCCTCAGATGCACTTGCAATATTTTGATGAACATGTTGATTAGCCTCATTTTCTTCTTTATTTATGGTTCGTACTCCAGAAACCTGGGGTATTGGATCAGTTGGCAGATTTGTTGGAATACTACTTAATATCTGTTGATTAACTGGTTGATTTTGACGATCAATTGGCTGAGCAAGTGCAGGAGTAGTAAGGACGTTCTTTTGCATTAACTGCATCATCGCAGTCATTTGTGCCATCATTTCTGTCATCTTGCTATTAAGCTCTGATATCTCCTTATCCTTCTCTTTCATTTGAAGCTTTAAACGCTTTTGTGCTTGTGCTAGTGTCTCAGCAAGTACTTCTTCTTCCTGATCATCATTTTGTTCATCACATGAAGGGACTTCTTCTTCTTCTAATTGCTCGTATTGAGCTTGATCTTCTTGCGAGGTTGTTTTAGAAGAAGTGGGTACTGCTTCATTGCGTCGTCTATAGCCACGTGTTTGATGTGGCTCATCACCATGTCCCACTATATAGACTACCTCAACCTCCATGGTATCTTCTTCTTTATCATTTTATTGTACTCGAATTTCATAGCGACGCTTCCAGTAGATTTCTGGCTCTTCATGCGGTACATGAACTTCTTCAATTGGAGGAGTGCGATCAAAATTGACCTTCTTCTGAGAGGTTGAAGTTGGCTGACAATAGGATTCCTTGGCAGATTTTCCAAGGTGTCGACTATTGCGAATGTCAGTAATAGGCACCTTTTCCTTGGGTACCCATTGTTGACGATTTTTATGAAAGGCGGATCTCTGGGAGGCTGCACCAGATGTCACGCCCATATTAATTCTTTTTTCATTTCCATCTTCTCTGTGAGGCTTTGGCCTCCAAATTTCTTTTCCTTTTCGCTGGGACCTTTCGACGACGGATCCCTGAACCCGAAGTTCAGGTGTCACGCCCCAATGCTCACCACACGAGGTATGGTTTCTTTCTTTTCTTTTCGCCGCAAGGGATAGGTATTCCCTCGACGGAGTTCTTCTAGCTTCAATTATTAAGGGCTGTTGATATTTCTTCTTCTTCTTCAGACCTTTCTCTTTTACGGTCTTCAGGACTCGATATACTCGAGCTGAAAGAGTCTCGGGCTCTTTCTTCCTTGGAGGGATTGGGGCTTCAGACCGTTGATCCCAGAAAGATTGCTTTAGCTCCCCAGTAGAGCTGTTTCTTTTAACCCATTTCAAATTTGCAAACCCATTCCGGGTTGAAATGGTAGCGTTAGGCTCTTGGGCTGGTAGGTTGGAGGGATGAGTTGGCACCAGTTGCTGCTGAGCTCGGAGTTCAGCATTCTTCTTCCTTATCTGCCTCCTTGTGAGCCTTCCTCCAGATGAGGAGGCTTCAGCATCATCCTTCCCAGGTGCAGATAACCCGGTCGGCAGAGTGGTACCCCTGGCAGGTATCACAGATATTCTTCCTTCAACTACGACTCTCTCAGTGGCTGAGGCCTTGGGCTGTGATAGCCTTTCGAATACTGAGGTCCTATTTTTTTGAACTGCCTTTGCAGTAGCAGTTTTATTAGCTCGTGGTTGTTGCACGGAATAAACACGTCGTGCATTAGTATCAGCAGAATTAGGCCTCGCAGGATGGCCTTGAACAGTCATGCCTTGAATAGGTACAGCAGCAGCCTTTGCAGTAGCTGCAGAAAACTCTAAGCTACCAAATCGGATGGTGGCTTCAGAGTCTCCAGTGTTGATGACGACGTTAGCTAGCTGAATGCTAGCACCTCGTCCCTGTTGGACGGTGAAGGGTGTATTCTGTAGTTCCATTCTGCACAAATGAAAGGAAAGGGTTAGTATTCGAAAGTTGATACATCACCCCACACTTTCAAAGTGCAGAGACTAGAAAGAATAAATATATGCATGATACTATATTTGATTGCATATTTTTAACCCCTAAATTTGATGAACTTATTAGAATTTTAATAATTTTATTGTTATTATATTTTGTATATAACTAGCCAAAGATGGAAAGAGAAACCATCCCCAGCGGAGTCGCCAGAAATATGTGGGCTCCGAAAAATTCCAATTTTAGGTATGTGTGATCCCGGGGGAATTTTCAGAAGGCAGATTGGGTTTGTAGATAAGACACTACCCAGAGATTTCGCCCTCATTTTGTGAGGACTTTTTGATCTGAGTTCTGGTTTCCTATAGGCTCAAGCCTGTATAGTTAATTATCCCTCCTGATAACAGGAGAGAACTTTCGATTAAGGCTAGTCATTAAGGATGTCGAATAGGTTATAAACCTATCGTATAATAGCAATAATTTTAGGGTTTAAATCTTGGATTTGAATTTTGAAGTTTAGATTTTAGAATTTATCACCATAAACTTAAAACTGGTGGTGGGGGAAATGAAGACGAGCCCGATCAAGATCCCATGGTTCCGTCGTCCCGGGCTGTCATGATCCCTGGTCTACTTAGTCAGAGGAGGTAGTCGACCCAACCTGACAGAAGGCATCTTGTCGGCAGCCATGGGTTGCTTCGTCCAAGAATACCTTGTAGACCTGGGTTGGTGTTTGTCTAAGGGGATATATATGAATCCACCTTAGCTGACAGAAGGCTTTATGCCTATCAGATATACCCTATGATCCATCGCTCAAGGGTTTGACGCCTTTAGGGAACATACAGGCTTTGACCGTGATCGTAATATAATGGTGCCATTTTGCGGCAAACCACCCGATCAGAGGGCACGTGCCACGTCCCTGTTGGCAAGAGACTGTTTGAGGATGAATCAAAGTGATACACCCGACATGCATTCGCTCTTTGTGAGCTGAGGTTAATTTTAAATTTATCACCCCCAACAAACGATTGCGGGAGATGGATGATTTTTTTAGTTTTGAATTTTTTAGATGATAGATTTTATTTCAGAGATTTGATTGGATTTGAGATTTGGGATTTGACATTTGAAATTTGACCCATCCGGTTGAGATTTTCGATCAACACGGCCATCATCGGGGTGAAGTTGAGGTCGCTTGTATTTTTGTAGAATTTTGGGATGCATTTTTGTTATTCAAGTCGTGTCGACTCCAGTCCTTTAGAGGAGGAGGATGAAACTTGAATATTTAACCCGCGCAGCATTCTCGGATCGTTGGATTTGACATTTACATTCGAGGATCGGAGCACATGCGGGTTGTAGCATTTGACCCTGCGCAGCATTCTCGACGATTTGAGTTTGTAACTTTAATAGTTCTGTCGGAGCACATGCAGGAGATATATTTAATTTAGAGGATCATATAAAGGGCATTTTAAAATATTTAAATATGATCCATCTATGCAAATGATTTTATTTGAAAATGGCCCGGGATTTTATTTAAGGGGCCTACGAACGCCTTCTGTCCGCTTGTACACATGTTGCGGATCCGGTGGCGTTACTCTTGATGAATTTTGCTTTAGAGAAGATGTATTTTGACATTTCAAATAATTTTGTCTTCTTTATTGTCATCTGACACAATTCCTATAGGAGACTTGCTCAATATATGCTAGGAGGTTATGTTATCACTTGAGGGCAGGCTGCATCATTAGTCATGAATTTCTTAGCGCTACATGCGTGCTAATTATGTGCTATATCAATCCTTTACTTCTGCTTATAAGTTAATAGTAGCACGAACTAGAAGTTCCCCGCTTCTATTCTAAGACATGCTAATTTATTTTATACGAGCTTCTCGTCTATACTTGTAGCATAATCATAGAGCATACTACAAATTCTCTGGCTCCCATTCACAAGTAAATTGTAGTGTGTATCGTTTAGTTCTATAAAGATCTTGAGTGATGCTAAGTGTTGATACATGCCGATCTCCACATAGAAAAGGGTTTTAACTCTTCTAAGTGTCATTTAGCATATATTGAGAAAATATTTTCTCAATAGGCATTAAGAGATCGTGCTAATATTCGTAGGAGAATTATCTCGCTTGCTACAAGTTCTCCTATTCTTTCCCGTAGGAGATCATGTTTTTGCTTGTAAGCTAGTTGTTATGGGTACTACGAATTCCCTATTCCTTCTTATAGGTGAATTGTAGTATACTTTAGTGTCATGTTGGAGCTTAAAACATATTTGATGGCCAATAGAATGACTCATGCTTATTCTTTGACCCATCTCTATATGTAGATGTCATATAGTTAGATGTGAATGTAAGTTTTGGAGAACTAGTCTTTGACTTGATTATTTTCAACTTCTAGAATTTATTAATCGAACACAACTTCATTAAGAAGAAGATTGAGGTGACAATGACAGCAGTCTTTAACCTTCCTCAAAATAGGTTTCTCTTACATTTTCATCTTTGCAATATGAGTATACCCTTTAACTCATGGTTTCAAGTTTCATTTAAATATCACCTTCAAATTCTTCATCTCAATCGCATAAGAGGCTCTCAAATCTTTTTAAGAAAATTCTCTTATCAAATCAAATTGTCAGTAGAACAAGATATAGTTGTTTCTGCATTTTTTTTTAATCAATTTGTAGTTGTAGTTGGAGCCAAAGTCAATGCCCATTATCACTCATCGATATGAAGTTAAAATACTAACAATCTTTTTAGAATTGTTTGTGTAATTAATATCATTTATGATTTAATAAGGACTCAAATAATCTTACCATTTCTTTGAGTAAAAAAAACATTGAAAATTTCTATTTGAATGTCTCACATATCAAGTCAATTTCAAATCAAATTAGATTTGAGTTCATTTCAAGTGTAGGTAAAACATTATTTGATCAAAGTTTATTAAAATTGATTTTTATGTTTGAATTATGCTCAAATCAATTTTATATTTTGTAGTCCAAGTCTTCTGTAATTCACTAAAAATTTCGGCAGCCTCCCGGCGTCTCCTCCCCACCGAGGGAGAAATCGGGACGGCACTGCCGTAGTTCTTCCCGCCCGGATCAAAGATCGACGGCGCGAGGTCTTCAATTTTAAACCATCCTACCAGGATCAAAGATCGACTGCGTAGGGTCTTCATTTTTAAACCATCATACCCGGATCAAAGATCGACGGCGTATGGTCTTCGACACGGCGGAAGCGGAGCCGGCGGCTGGTCTGGCCGGAGGCAGGCGGGTTCGGGTTCTACGGCGTCGGCAGGTGGCGGTGGAAGACTGGGATCGACGGGAGTAAAAGGTAAGTTGACTCAAACGGAGGAGACGAACGAGAGCGCAGGTATGAGCTTCGATTTCTCCTTCTCTGTGTTCCTTTCCTTCGGTTCGTGAGTGTGCGTGAATCCTGGAACCGAATGAGAGGAGTTATTTTTATGTCGTGAGAGAGGCGGTGAAGGAGCGGATGTGTCGTTCCGTTTGGGTATGTCGGTGGAACGAACGGTTGAGTCGTGCACTGACGTGGAGTCGGTCGGGTATGTCGGTGGGGGAGTCGGTGCTATGCGGTTACAGTCAACAATTGTGATTTTAAAACATGTAAATAACTCTTAAAAAATTTTTCTTAATGATTTTTTTGTCCTCTAAATATGTCTTTCTTAAGTATGTTAAGAAAAATATATAAAAATGGATTAAATTAAGAGTTCTAGCATGTTTAGATAGATATATAAGCTAGCATGATATTTTGGATTTCCTTGCAAATGATATGCTTAGATTTTTTTGTCATCTCCAACTTCGTATAACATCCGTGTCTGGAAGTTTGTTTGCTCCAAAGATAATAAAATAAAGAACTATGATACATCCTCAAAAAATTATATTGATCGAGAACGAATCTCGAGGAAAAATCAAGTTGGAAACTTACGAAATTAAAATTGGAACCATTAGAATTCCAACTTCAGCAAACTTATAGCCGAACTGAGCGTCTCGAAAATACAAACCCAACGACACCAAAATCGACTCAATCCAGGTCCAAATTGATCCAAATCAAGGGTCTGAAGCGTTGTTGGAGGGTTCGAACCACAATTTGGATTACTAAACGGTTTCCAAACATGATGTGCATATAGTTGAATTACTCTTTCCTTTAATGAATTGATCAATGAATCTGTGAAGATTACATATCTTAAAGGAGATTACAAGCGAAAGTATGATCACAAGACCATGGAGATAAAGGTAGTGGAAGAATAGTTTGCTGAGTGTAGAGCTAAGTTGGCTACCATGGTGACTTCTACTTCTTTGAAAAATCAATAGATAGATGGAATCCTTAATTATCTAGTGGATGCATAAGCAAAGATAAACTAAAATCTGAAGGATTAGCAGATCTCTCGAGAGAAGATAGCAGCTATCAAAGATGAGAACCAGAGATTTTTAAGTCTCATAGTTGAGCAAAAATATTGGTCTATTTAAGGCCTAATATGGATTAGGATCCCCTAAAGTCATAGAAGATTTTAAGAAGACTATAGAATCTATGAACATAATTTAGGATCACATTCGAAAGGCTCGTGATCATATATATATGCTATAGAAGTGAAGGCTCTAGAGCAGCAGTTTATTGAAGAAGGCTTTATGTGAGGCTTTTTGAAAGGAGTTTGACTAGCTTAGTATAAAAGTGGAGTTCATTATGCAGGGAGTTGCCTGGTAAGTTGAATCATGCCAGAAATGGGGTGTTGAAGGATGGCGTTAGTCATGGGTGATGAATCCTAAAAGCCCCATTGATGAAGAGGCTACCTTCCACTCTCACGGGAAACTCTTCTCAAACCAATCATCTTAGTTCAGGATGTACGGAGTTACATGGAAGCTCAATAATGTGTGGTCAAGCCAAGTCCTCGGGGATGACTAGAGGAATGGGCCGAACGGGATAATAAGAATGGGTATAACTAGCTATGTCAACACGGTTGATGTCTTGCTGTATCTTGGGGTGGCCCCTTGATTGAGGAAGAGGAATATTTGCATAAGATGTTCAGGTCGATCATCTTCGGCTAGTGGGGGATCCCATGGGAGAAAAATCTCCTTTTGTTGTGCTAGCATTTGTTGTCGGGTCTCTTGTAGAAGCTGACGTATCTCATTCTGAGATTCCTCCTTTTTGATGCGATCTTCTAAAGATGGTTCTTGTGTTCCTTTCCCAGTAAGGTTTCGCCAACTAGGGTGAAGAGTGACAGACGCCTGGTGCCTTTGGTTTTGTCATTCATCATTCATGTCAAAACACAATTAAGATATGCATAAAAATGGTCGATTAAATTCTAATAACTTTTATAAATTTTTTAAAGAATTTCATTTAAGCAACTTATTCAAATTTGTTTGAACTAATGATCAAACATAACTTGAAGAATACTCTATTAAATGTTTCCCTAAGTTTCAAACATTTTAAAAAAATTTTAATGATCAACTTTTAAGTAATTAGTTCATTCAAAATAATAATCAAACGTATGTTAGACTCTTCATATATCATATCAAACTAGATAAGCTTAAAAAGGGTTGACTAATTGTTCAAATAATTATTTTATTTAATTATTTTCTTAGTTAATTTTTTTGTTATCAAATTTTGTTTAATAAATGCAATATTTGCCTAAATTATCAAATTCTATTTTATATTTATTTTTAAATAGGTTTTACAGCTAGATAATTTATCTTAATTAAATTTTTGTGGGATTCTAACTTTATTAATTGATGAGGAATCTGTTATACTTATATTAGTGCTTGGAATTATCTTTAGTGTTCAAGTAAGTCATTATCGTCGTTAAAATAAATAAATAAATAAATAAAATTAAAAAAAAAAAGTCATTATCGTCGTTAACTCGGCATGTGGGGGTACAAGAGCCGCTAAATTTGTAATAAACCTTTTTTTATATAATTGATATATATTAAAATCCTTGTTTATCTACCAATCCATGAAGTTAACTTTTAAGGCAGAGTTTTGAGTCAGGGTATTTTTAGTTTTAGTATTACATCAATATCCATCACACAAATAGAAAAGATAAAATATCAAGATTTTTAACCGAGAAATTCTAAAAAAGGGAAAACACTAAGGGGCAATGCCTAATTCTAATGATTCCACTAGTTTTTGAATAAATTATAAAGCTTGATCCATCCTGTAATTCGAAGAAGTGAAATTACAATAGTATAGAGAATTAGGTGGAAGTTTGACATAGGTTGGTTGTCGGGTGAAAGTACGGTGTCAAACGGTGGTCAGACAGAATTTCTAAAATAAACTGTGGCCGGTTGAAAGTTCGGTATCGGTCGGTGGTCGGGCAAAATTTCTATGACAGTTAGTGGCTAGACGAAAGTATGACAATGGTCAGTGGCTATGCGAATGTCCTGCATCGGTCGGTGGTCGGGCAATGTCCGAAGTTTGTTGGTGGACATACAGTTCGGCATCGGTTGGTGGCCAAGCGGAAGTCAGGGGTTGGTCTTTGGCTTGGTGGAAGTCCAGCGTCTGACTAGGGGAGTTCTGTTGGTGGTCGAGGAGCTTGATGGCAAGAGAGATCTCAAATATCTCTTTCTTCTTTCTCTCCTTTTTCTTCCTTTTTTATGAATAATGAGGGATCTATTTGTAGTTTTTTTAGAGTTACATGTCTAGTAAATTGTGAGAATATCAAGAGCAGGTTGGTAGTGTTTCAGATGGATGGTCAATATTTATTCCCTTGATCATAGATCATTTTTCATACATTTAAGTGTCTTAATGATGTTAGAATTCGACGATCTTGGATTCATTGTATTCGACTCATCAAGCCGCTCGATTCGACTAAAAGCATATCATATTTGTAAATAACTTGATTGTCCAATTATATTTTGAAGTTTCCAAATGTGCTTCGGGCCCAAGATTTGTACTAAATTCTGCTCGGATTGAATCGAATTTGGTGTTGTTGGGTTCACTTTTTTTAGATTTCAATTTGACTATAATGTTGTTAAAATTATAGTTCATTTGGTCCCGGAATTAATTTAGGAAATTTTTGGTCCAAGTTTGCTTCAAGATTTGTGGCCGATGATGAAGATAATTTTTTGAAGATGTCTCAACAAATTCTTGCAATCGAAAAGTAGCGGTCTTTCCTCATCAAGGAAAAACATTAAGTTCAGACCTTCAAATTAGGATTAGCTCACTAGTCTCACACAAACCTCCATAGAACCGAGCAGCGAAGAAAGTCTTCCCTTTCTGCCGGCAATGCTCAGCTTCCATTTTAAGGTTCTCCCTTCAAATATTTTTTTAGTGATTCGATCGACAAGAGCCTATTGAGCAACTTTTGACTGTTTTATAGAAGAACTCATAATTCTTAAAGTGTTTGCTAATGTTTATCAGCATATGGTATTTGTTAGTAATGTCCCTGCACAATAGTTTTCACATACACATATACGAAGTGTAAAAAAAAATTCCTTCAGCTTAGACATATAAAGTTGGAAGAGTCAACAAAATTATTTGCAAACTTCATCAAAGCATTGCTCCCAAATGTCGTCAGAAATCACAGAAATTTCTTTTTTTTTTTTTTATTCTTTCTATGAAAACAAATAAAGAAAATTTTATAATGTGACTGAATATATTAATTGGAAGCTCCACTCCACACCTCCTTCTCTTTGAGATATTTAATAAATCTAAAGGATCCAGTAGCAACTTCCCCATGGTGATGTCGTGACCAAATTTATGCCAATTTTATACCTAAATAAAATTTAAAACGGATACATCATCACAAAATTATCTTGATTGGGCACGAATCTTGAGGCAAAATCAGTTTGAAAACTTCAAAAATTAAATTCAAGATCATATGAACTCTGATTTCAGCGAGCTTATAGTCAAACTGAGCGTCTCGGAAATACGAATCCAACGACACCAAATTCAACCCAATCTGAGCCTAAATGAGTCTGAATCAAGGACCCGAAGCGCTGTTGAAAGGTTCAAACTGCAATTTGAGTTACCAAACAATCTCCGATTTTGACGAGCTTATACTCGAATCGAACAGGTCGACGAGACGAATCCAACGAGCCCAAGATCGCTGAATTCTGACATCATTAAGGTCTTCAAATATCCAACAAACGGTGCATAATCAAAGGATTCAATATCGGCCGTCCATTCAAACCACTCCCAATTCGCCCATGATCTCACGCCTATTTATGGGCTATGCCACTCCAGAAAAACTATAAATAGAGCCCTCATTCTACACAAAGGGGACTCAAGTGAAGAGAGAGAAGAAGAAGAGGAGAAAGGGGAAAAGGAGATTCCTCACCTCCTCGACCACCGCCGGAGCTCTTCCTGCCGCCTGAAGACGGCGGAACTCTGCCGGATATTCGGGAGAATGCCAGAATTCTGCCCAACTTCCATGGGATGCTGAAATTCTTCCCAATTTACAAGAGAGTTTCCTCCTGACGCCGAAACTCCGCCCAAGTGAAGCCGGAGTTCTCCTCTGCCACCAAAGACGTCGGACTTCTACCCGACGTCGGATCTTCACTCTTTGCCAAGTTTCTACCCGACGCCGGACTTCTACCGGTTATCGGACTTCGCTGGACGCCTATGTGAAGATGCATTTCTTTCCATTGCTGGACTTCTACCTGATGCTGTCCTTCTGATCTTCGTCGTCAGACTACAGTCCTTCCGACCTCCATCGCTAGCTGACTACGGTCCTCCTGACCTACGTCACCTGCCGACTGCAGTCCTTCTAACAAAGCGAATACGTCGATAGTAGCTCTTTGTATTTACATCATGTAATGTACTCCATAAGATGCACATCAAGCTAAGACCTTCTCCCAAGGAAGGGCCTCATTTGTAATCAACTGCAAATACTAGTGGATTCGTTCAAACTGGGCTAGGCCCAGTGGTTTTTCCCCCTTTTACAGGGGTTTTCCACGTAAAAATCTTGGTGTCTCATAAATGATAGATCCTCTCTCCTTATCTGATTGCGTGCTGGATTTTTGTACAATGCTAAGACGTTGAATATGATATTTCTCTACCGCCGCGAATACTCCTGGATGCAACAAAATCCATTCAACTAAAAAGCCAAAAATTTCGGGCTCAAGTTGACATGTTTAACAAATGAGTTGGATTCAGATCTAAAATTACAATCCGTTTAATAAATGAGTTCGGATCCGGGTCAACCCGTCCACCCGAAATAGACCCGAGGTCAAACTGATTTTATGGATTTTGCAAATGAAGCATGTGAATTGCAAAACTGAAATGCAAGTGGGACGAGCGAGATTTCATTTCATTTTGTGTTCATAATTTGTGTCAACGTCTCAACAGGCATGCGAATTTGAGACACGAAGGCAAAATGTGGTGCACACAAAGTCAAAAGCAAAATGCTCTTCTAGATCATTTCATAAGTGGTTGGGTATCTTTATTCTGCTCTATAGTCGCATAATAGAGGAAAAGTGGATGCCCTCTTTTGTGGGATTTGGCCGAAGAAGAACGTTGGTAATTAGCCAAAAATAAAAAAATATATATATATAAAGGATTGGTGGGTCCTATTGGGTCGAACCGAACCTACACCTAATTGGGTTTGGGTTTGGGTCTGTGACCCGTTTCTCTAATTGGGTTGAATTCAAGTTGGGTCAAGTGATGGCAGATGATTTTCATATTGGACCCAAATCCAACCCAAAAATCCATTTTGACATTGACTCATTGAGATTCAAAGCATCTTAACCACTTCCCAATAATTTTTCTCCAATATTTTGATTTTTATCTATACTCATATAGATTCTAGACCACCCATCATAAAATTCACTTCAAGATTAGATGTCATTCACCTTGAAAAAAAAAATGAATCCATTCAACTAAAATGCGTTTGAAAGCTGCTCAAGAGATAGTTGGGTACTTTTATTGAAAGCTCAGGCAGTGGCCGCTCACTCAACTAAAAAGCCATAAAAGTTGGTGGTCCAATAAGTTATTTCGGATGATATATCCAAAAAAAGAAAAAGAAAAAGGAAACTACTTGCATTTAAGATTACTTGCACGTAAGGAGCTAGCCAACCATTTTTTATCGACAAAGGTTTTTATTAGAATTGGCAAAAAAATTGATACTTACAAATTTTATGGATCATTTATAATTTTGTCAAACTGAGATGAAAATTTGACAAATCAATGATAATAAATGATTATTGTTGCAAGCTAGAATTAATATACGCGGCGATAGAGTTAAAATATTGCATTTTAGCGTTGTAAAGATATTCAGCTCACATATAGAGAACACAAGATATTTTTATGTCAAAAATCTTGTAAAGGTGAAAAACCGCGGGGCCTGTCCAGTTTGAAATGATTACACTAATGTTTGGGTTGATTACAATGGGCTAACCCCTCCCTGAGGGCGATCAAATTACAAATGTCATCTGTTTGGTTGAAATGTAGAAAGAAATAGAGATGAAAGTACAACATCATTTGGTGGAGTAGGAGAAGTCCAGTGCTACTTGAAATTTGGACATCAATTGGTAGCCTGGCGTTGTTTTGGCATAACTTTGGGCGTACTCAGGTCGTTAAATTGTGACCTGGTAGAACTCTAAGCGTTAGGTGGTTGTCCGGTGAAACTCAAGGCCTCACGTGGTTGTCCAGTAGAACTCAGAGCCTTAAGTGGTGGTTCGTCAGAACTCTGGGTGGTGGTCCAGCGGAACTTAGGGCCTTAAGTGGTGGTTCGACGGAAGTCCAGACCTCAAGTAATGGTTCGTCAGAATTCTAGGCCTCACGTGGTGATTATGTGAAACTCAGGCCCTTAAGTGGTGGTCCGGCAATGCTCAGGGCCTCAAGTGGTAGTTCGGTTGAACTCAGGGCCTCAAGTGGTGGTTCGGCGGAACTCAAGGCCTCGTGGTGGTCCGGCATAACTCAGGGCCTCAGTTGGTGACCCGTCAGAGCTCAGGTCCTCAAGTGGTGGTCCGACGAAACTCAGGGCCTCAAGTGGTGGTCCGGTGGAACTCCAAGCAGTAGTCGAGGAGGCAAGGAGGCAAGAGCTATCTCCAATCTATCTATTTTCTCCTAAGGCTTAGGGGTCCCTTTTAAAAAGGAAATGAGGCTCTATTTATATATTACTTGGAGTATCATGGCCTGTAAATAGAAGGATGATCAAGGGCAAATGGGGAGTGGTTTGCATGGACGGGTGATGTTGAATCCCTTGATCGTGGGCAGTATGATGGACATTTGAATTTCTTAGTGATATCATAATTTTGTGATCTTGGGCTCGTTGGATTCATCTCGCCGAGCCGCTCGATTCTATTATAAGCACGTTATGTTTGGAAACTATTTGGTAATCCAAATTGTGCTTCAAACCTTCTAACAACACTTCATCAGGCCCTTTTCTTTTCAAGGAAATAATTAAATTTTTGTCAAATCTTTGCGACTCGATCCTCTCAACTTATTTTCTTTAGTAAAGAGAATCTGAATCGATAAAAAAAAAAAAAAAAATCTGAATCGATAAGCAATTACATCGTGAATAAATAAACTGGACCCCAGATTTTACCTGTTCGGTAAGAAAAACAAAACAAGAAATAATTTCTAAAAAAGCTGATTTATTTAATATAGTGCTGAACTTTTTTAACACAAAAATAACTGCAATTTTTTCTTATTTTTTTAATATTTTTTTATCATTAAAATTTATTATTTATAATAAGATTTATTAGAGTATTATTACTATAAATAATTATTATTCAGCTTCTTAAATATTTATAATAAGAATAACAATTTTTTAAAATTACTTTCCATTAAACCCTTACAAATATCTCCATAAAATTGCAACCATACACAGTAACTCTAATTTGTCAAATTGGCCATTTGATTTTCTTAAAAAAAAAAAAAAAGTATATATATTCTTAACTGTTAATTCTAGTCATCATGAACATATGATTTAATGATATAATAAAGTCTCGAATACATGAAAGAAAAGTGCACTTAATTGAACACAAGAGTTTGTCAGAAAACGTAATTAGAAATTACGGTGAGTTATGCAGCGACATGAGTAGTTCGCTGCTTCCTCTCTACCTTGGCCATTAGTGTTCTGTGGTCTTCGCTTAAACTTGAGGGAAGCCATGTGGTTTCTTAGTGGCCTTTGTCGTCCTCCATTTTCTTAAAGCAACTCCTTCAAAGAGTGAGCAAAGAAAGGAAACAAACAATGTGTACCTCATGCTAGCGAAATAGTTTGAAGCTAATATGAGACCAACACTGCCAAGGTGATAGGGTAGCCCATACTGGGAAATCTCACTCTCTCTCTCTCTCTCTCTCTCTCTCTCTCTCTCTCTGTCTCTTTCACTTGCACTTATATACTCATCTTATATAATTAAGGAGCAGTGAATGGCCAGCTTGCAATGTCAACCCATCAGTTACCTAGGATGGCTTTTTGGCAAATTATTGCATCTGGTCACCGGACGCGGAGATAGATCCGGATATTAATAAAATATATTTTTTAAATTAAGCGCATATATAGCGCAGGTAAAACATAGGTAAAGTGCAGGTAAAGCGCAAGTAAAACGTAGGTAAAGCGCAGGTTAAAGCGCAGTCAAAAGCGTAGGTAAAGCGCAGTCAAAGCACAACTAAAGAGCAAGTCAAAAGGACAGGTGACGTGGCAAATTTTTATTAGATGTCCGAATATATTTTCTTCGTCGGGTGACCGGATGCAATAATTTACCCTCAAAAAGAGCTTCTTGAGTATTGCTTCAAAGTTCTTATACATTTAAAAGAAAAAAAGAGCATAGCCCCTGAGCTTGCCATGTTAGCTGCAGGAGGGAAAGAATCCATTATCTATTTGCGTACGATGACCAGCAAAACATTGAGAACACTAATGTCATCTTGTCTCGGCACATGGCCTCGACCACGATTGCATGTGCTTTTACATATAATGGCAATGAATGGTTTTAATTAATTATTTGAAAGATGTTTTAGATTCATCAGCGCTTGAATATTATAGATGTATTATTATTGCAAGCTACATCATTCTAGGCAGCAGACTGAAATAATTTAAAATCCTTATGTTTTTTTGAAAATCTAGCACAAACACAGATTGAAGAGGAGTTAGCAAAGATATAAAAAATTCAACACAGTTTGAATTTCTATTTATTTTTTTTTTTGCTAATAATTCTTTTTGGTGTGTCAAAAAGGACAGAAGAGTATGTGTTGTTGAATAAGCATCTTCTATTTTTAGTCAGCCGCGCCTTCTCTGGCAAAACTAGGGTTCTCTCTATGAGCGGATTTTCTCGTGTTTTTGCTGGTTCTCCGCTGCTTTTCTTCAGGTTCCTCTGTTTGATTGTCATTTTGTTCACCTAAGTGCTATTGAGCCCTTTTCAGGCAGGTCCGATATGGCGTTGCCACCATCGTCGAATGCCTGGGTAATATTTCAACTCAAAGGCTAGGTAAACATAAAGGCTTTTTTAGTTTGGATGTTGGAGGGCAAAAATCTCATTGTCGATCTTTCAATGAAGTCTTGTTGGGCTGTTCTTCCGCATGTGAAAATTCTTCTCCTTTATCTCCCACTGTTTTCAAAGGTGTTCCGGTGGTGCTTTTGTAGGATTAAGAGGTTCTTAAACTTGCTTTACTTTTTCAATTTACATTACTTGGGAAGTTTTTCATGCGTAGAACGAATCTAGATTCTGTTCGATATTTTTTTGGTACCTTGAAACTTTCTAGTTTTTTCTTCGTTGGTTTACTAGATTCATGCCATGCATGTTGCAATTCAAATCTCTAATGATCATATGACTATAGTTAAAAAAATTTTAGATGGTCTTACTTTATCAATAATTGTCAAATGCATCTTTCCCGAATCTTCATTTGCATTTCTTTAATCCGTATGAGATATACATGCACTGTATTCTTTTTTTGGGAGACATCTTCAGATCGACCTAGCAACCGCATCTAAGACCTGACCTTCTGTGACTATGGTTTTAGTTGAGGTTGATATCACTAAAAAGCATGCAAAGGAAATTTGGGTTGGTTCTGAAACTTTTAGTTATTTACAAAAAGTTGAATTTAAAAAAGTTTCATATTCTTGTACACGTTGTAAAGTTCATGGTCATGTTATGAGTGATTGTTTTATTTGGCATCCTAAGTTAAAAAAATTCACCTCGGCACGTTGCGGATTTTGGTTCCGCAACGATAGAAAATATCATTGTGCCTAACGAGAACACTATAATCTATTTGGATCAGATGGAACCTAAAGCTAGCAATGTGCATAAGGGGGAAGAAGTTTGTTTGGATGTTATGCAAACTCATAATATGGATGGTGGTCTTGGTAAAAAAAGTTTCTTCTACTATGAATGGTCCAAATTAAGAAACTGAAGGGATTAATGGTGAGCATTTGAATGGCATTGATCTTTATATCTCAGCTAACTCAATGCTTCATAATATGGAAAATCCTAACCCTTCTCCTCAAGTTCCAATAAATCCTTCTCTTCCTAATGATCATAAAGAAGGTGAAAAACAAAATGGTTTATTGGAGTCAAGAGATTTGTCCAATGATGTTCGTGAAGAAGGGGAGTTTATTCCTATTTCAAACATAGGCCACAAAGATATGGACAACAAAACTTCTGATGTTAATGTTGAATCAAATTCTTCTTCATAGGAGGATAGTGATTCTAAATTTATTAATAATGAGGGTTTTTTAAAAGTGGGTAAGTGGAAAGGAAAAAAACATTAAAATCCCACTATTTGCCACGCCTCGTTCTACTAGAGCTCAAACTTCTTCAAATGATTTTAACGGTTAAGGCTTTTATATGGAATGTGAGGGGTATTCGAAGGGTGGAATAAAAAGTTAGGGTGCATAACTTATATAGAATTCATAATATTCATTTGTTAATTATTATTGAGCCTTTGATTTTGCTTGATAAATTAGATGTTACTTCTTCTCATTTGGGATTTTCTATGAAATTTTCTAATTGCTCTAATAAAATTTGGATAATGTGGAATAGTTTTGTGATTGTTAATATTTTGTCATATTTTATGCAAGGTGTTCATTCTCAAATTTTGTTCTTTAATATTAAGTGCAATACATCTTTTGTGTATGCTGCCTACTTTGAGCTTGGTCGTTTGGACCTCTTAGAGCAATTATCCGATTTTTATCTTGTGAATAATGGTCCTTGGTTTGTAGGGAGCGATTTTAATATAATTTCTAATGGCTCTGAAAGAATTGGTGGACACCCTTCTAAAAATTAGGGCATGGATGATTTTAATTCTATGATTATGGATTACAACTTACATGATATTGGATTTTTTTGTAGTACTTTCACTTGGATTAGAGCCACTTTGTGGCAGAGGTTGGATAGGATTCTTTTAAATGATAACTAGATTTCTGAATTTCTATGACTCGTGTGGAATATTTAAGTAGAATGTATTATGATCATGCTCCTTTACTTTTGTGTATTAATGCTAATACACCATTTATGTCATCTACTTTTAGATTTCAAAATATGTGGATTCTTCATATGGATTTTATGAATTTGGTTCTTACTAAATGTCATGCTCCTATTTTCCCTGATAATAATATTAAGGGTATGGCTAGGTTATAGTCTAAGCTGAGTAGGCTTAAGAAGAATTTGAGATAATGGAATAAATGTGTTTTCAAAAATATTTTTGCTAATATCAAGGAGGCTGAAAAGAAAGTGATTGATATGGATAACATCTATTTGAATAATCTGATAAATGAAAACCTTATTTATCTCAATAAAGCTAAAGAGGTTCTTTTTCACCTACAGGAACAAGAGGAAATTTTTGGAGAGAGAAAGTTGCCACCAAGTTCATCCTGAATCGTGACAGGAACACTAAGTTCTTACATGCTTTAGCTAACAAGAAAAGAGTTATGAGTTATATTCTTAAAATTACTATTTCTGATGGGATTTCTTTTGAATCTAAAGATATGATCTATAAGTATGGGGTTGACCACTTTAAGAATATTTTTAATAATAATGTTACTACTTCTCCTATTTCTAATCCCTCTATTATTTCTTAGCTCATTACTAATAATGATAATAATTTTCTTACTCAACCTCCTTATGAGATGGAGTTTGGAATGTTATTAAATATATGAATGAGGATTCTGTTGCTTTTCTAGATGGTTTTACCACAAAATTCTTTCAGAAAACTTAGGATATTATCAAAATGGATGTGATTGATGTAGTTCAAGATTTCTTTGTTGGGAATCCTTATCCAATGTTTTTCTCATCTACTATTATCATTTTAATCCCTTAGAAGGAGGTTGCTAATCAGTGGAATGATTTAAGATCGATTAGTTTCTGCTCATTTCTTAAAGAGTTAAATTTTAAAATTATTATGGGTAGATTGGTTTCCATCCTTCCTAGAATCATTTTCTTTATATCAAACGGGTTTTGTTAAAGGCTGTAGCATCTTTGATAATGTTATTTTGGCTCAAGAACTCACACTTCATATTAATGCTAGAGTTAAAGAGGGCAATGTCATTTTTAAGCTGGATATCACCAAAGCTTATGATAACCTTAATTGGAAGTTCATGTATGAAGTTTTAGTTTTATTTGGGTTTAATTCTTCCTTCAGTGAGCTTATTAAGGATAGCATTAAAATTTGTTATTTTTCTATAATCATTTATGGGAGAATCATGGTTTTTTAAAATTTTCTTAAGGGATTAGTTAAGGTGATCCTTTTTTACCTTCTTTGTTTATTATTGTTGTTGAATATCTTTTTAGGGGCTTGGAGGATCTATTTAATAAGTATCCTAAACTTATGTATCAATCTCTTGGTGGCATCCCTATAACTCATCTTAATTTTTCTGTCAATTTTATTATCTTATCGAATGGCTCGATCAATAATATTAAGCTCTTATTTAGATTTCTTTTTGAGTTTCAAAATATTAGTGGTTTGTTTATTAGCAAAGATAAGAGTGGTTTTATTGTCGCAAAGTATGTTAATCAATTTAAAATTGTTGCAATTCAAAGAATTTGTGGTTTTAATTCCAAATCTTTGACTTTTAAATATTTGGGGACCCCTCTCTACAAAGGTAAGAAAAGGTACAACTTAATTGAGGGTATTTTATAGTTATTCAGAAAAAGCTTACTACTTGGTATTCTAATTTTCTTTCTTTTGGTAGTAGGCTTGTCTTGATTAAAAGTGTGCTGAATTTTCTTTCTTTTTTTATTTTTCACACTATCGAACCCACCTCGAATATTTTCCTTAGAATGGAGAGAATTTTCAACAAATTCTTCTGTGGTTTAAAAAATAATTTTTCTTATATTTTTTGGGCTTTATGGAAAAATATTCTGGGGCTTTTGATGAAGGGGGCTTGGGTTGCAAGAATATGGTGGATATGATGCATGTTTTTTTTCATAAGTTGTGGTTTTCCTTTGGATGTAATAATAGCTTAAGGGCTAAGTTTATGAAATAGAAGTATTGTAATAACTGTCAACACCTATTATGTAATCATAAAATCTATGGTTTGGAAAAGGCTTTGCCATGTATAATGGGAAGCTGAGAAATTTATTCAATGAGGGGTGGGTCAAGGTGAGGTGTCTTTTTGTCAAGATAATTGGATTGTCCCTTTTTCTATAGATACTTTCCTTAACACTTACACCATTGACAATATTAAGGTTAAGAACTTCATTCATAATAATAATTGGAATGTGAACAAGTTACTTGATGTTATTCGGGCTAGTATAATTTATATTATCATATACATTCCTTTACAAATGCATTGCAAAGATCAAATTATATTCAACTTATCTTCTTTGAGTAAGTTTATTTTAAATTTTGTGTGGAACTCTTTTAGAGCTACTCATGATAAGTCTCAAATTTTCTCAGCTATCTAGCATAGGAGCATTTCTTTGCCCTATTCTATTTTTATTTGGAGATGTCATAATAATTTTTACTATGTCTACAATATTGAATTGGTCATATTGAATGTTACTGGTCATATATTCTAACAAATAGTGAGTTTGTTTAGATGACCCTTAATTGGACATGATGATTTAGTTCCTTGAGTTGATATTATTGATAAGATTATTTTGTATAATCTGCTTAATAAATTAACTTAATCAAGATTTTATGGTTAGTTTAAAGCCCTAATATAATTACTCAATAAAAAATTATGAATGAGTCTCTAACATCTCTGATGTTTCTACAATCTCTTAAGAATCTAAGAGAGTTAGACGTATGTTTGATTAAAAAAATTATTTGGTTTTAAAAAAATGTAATTTAGTTTGAGAAAATTTGATTTCTGGAATTTTAGTTTTAAGATCAAATGCATTAATATGAATAATATATCATCTCTAGAGGAAAATATATCATTCCCTAAAGGATTTAGATTGTAAAACTTTGAATTCATCCTGATTATCATAGTCAAACTCAAGAAAGAATCATATGCCCCCAGAGGTTCAAAATGAAATTTGATCGAATATTTGACTATGTCAATCTTGGTAAAGGGATCTTTAATTTTATAATTAAAATTATGAAAGTTATTGATATATATCTCCAAGGAAAGAAGATATCAATCACCATCGATTATTTCATAGTGATGATAATAATCATCGGGTTTGATTTTCCCAAACGCAATTATTTAAAGTTTTGAAAAGACTGATTTTTGAATAATTTGTTTGGTCTAGATTTGTAAATCTATTACGAGTATAAGCACTTCATATTTAATTACATCATTGGGAAACTAAAATTTCCTATAAATACTATCAATTAAAATAATGGTAGAAATTTTAGTTTGAGATTTTAAAGCTTGATGTTAATTGAGTAAGGATTAGAATTTTAAAATGGGATTAGATCAAAGTTGAGCAATTATTTCTAGAATCAAAGGATAAAGGGAAGGAGACACCTTGGATTTTGAAATAATTTAGAAGTGCCTCTTTCTATCCCAAATGTTGGGCTTAAATTTTAATTGAAACAGATTTAAATTTGAATGGTCAATTTTATTAGAAAGTTGAGATTCAATTCTCGAAATTTGAGATCTTATAGCTTGAGCCGACCATAGAAACTAAATATAAATTCGATACTAAAATCAGTGACATGAACATAGCTAATGCAGTACAAATTTGGACTTACCCAAATCTAGATTAGGAAGCCAGTTAACCACCTAGGTGCTTCAAAACCATGTATCTGATATTTTATAAATGAGTGGGTAAGGATGTTGATTAAGTTGAGTTTAAGAAGTTGGGGCTGACATCTAGAGCATTTCCTAATTTGTCCCCTTGAATTATTTGGTTGATATGAAACTTAAAATATAATGCAATTAAGTTTCTGAGTCATCTAAATTTATTTTTAATGCAATGCATGCAAATTGACTCGATTAATGCTTAAAATTTGAATGAAGCTACTTTAAAATCATGCCTAAAAAATAGATTTTATCCTAGAGATTGCATAATATTCCCTTGACAGGACTGCACCCCAATAGATTAGTTGGCCTACTGAAGTATTGGTGCCTTATCTTGTTTGTACCCTTGTCAATTGATTATGGAAAATTGGTTTGGTAGTTTGAAGCACCTTCATGTGGTGGCTATTTCTTATTTTGTTAGTTGGTTTTTGTGCACCTACACTTTCTTGCTAAGGTTATTATGGAGAGCTATCATGTGGTTAGTTTAGTTCCTAATATTTTATTTCTCTATTATACTAATGTTTATGTGATTAACTATTTGGGCTATCTTCACATATTTCTTGGGCTATATTACTGCTATGTCTATTTTGCCTATCAACTTTTTTTGCAGGATCTATTTTATGTATATGATCGTAAGGATGGCACTAGGGATGGTAGCTTGGAGCCTTTTGATATTTTTTGTTTTGCTCTATCTTTTTGTGTGCTCTCCCTTAATCACCGTAGAGTGTACTTAGGTGATTTTGTATTGCTCTATAGTTGGGAACTCGTGCTCTTAGTTTTTTTTTTTAACTCTTTATTTTTGTAGCTCTTGTGAACAATAGAGAGCTTGAGGTCCCCTTAAGGACTGTGTACATTCTTTTCTTAATCAACATGTAAGCCCCTTTGTGGGTTTCCCCTAAAAAAATATTCAGATGGGGAGGTGCCTAACAAGGTAGAGAAGATTCAAAATGTATGCATGAAACCTTGATAAGCTTGAGCTTACTTCTTAAGATCATTAAAATTGTTATGTGAGCTAAAATATTTTAAATTTGATTAAGGTAGAAAAATTTTCAATCATACCCTCGCAAGCCTCCGATTAGTTTTTAAGCTAAATCAAAATTGACATGCAACAAAATAAAAGCTTGAAAAATATGGCATTTTAATGCATAATTAATGTCAATAAAATTAATTAAATTTAATACTCAAAATGACTGTCCATGTGGCAAGTGCCGCTTAATATTATATACTAGGTTCTATAAGGAAAGTAAAGTGGTTAGGTACCATTGATAATAACTCTGATTTTACTCATAATACTCAAGTTGTTGCAACCCATAACCCCGAGTTTGAGATTTTGATGATGCCAAATAATGAGTGTTTTGGAACAACCTTTCATTGAATACTATTTTATTTGCTATTGTCCTTGAGTACTAACATTTCAGGAAGATCACAAGTGACTCAGGACGAAAGGAAAACTCAAGAAAGAGTAGATTAGGAGTATGAGTCAAACATTATATTTTTTCTATTTATTTTATTTTATTTTATTGAGTCTGTCCACAAAATGCATAAGAGTAAGAGCAACCATGCACACACACAGGGGGAGAGTTTGTTTTTAAATGAAAATTGTCATAGAAATTCTTCTTTGTAGATCGTGCTGTATGATGTTATTTCGTACCGTACGATCAGAGCTATATGGACGATTCTGTGAATAGATCGTACTGTACGAATAGTTTCGTACTGTATGACATGTTCAGATCCAAAACCCTAGTCGTAGTTTAATTTGAGTAAGTGATTTTGCGCCGCTCGTACTGTACGAACATGTTCGTACTATACGATCTATTTTTAATACTTAAATTAACCCGTAATTAGTGCATGTAATCCCGGCCTAATTAATTTTTGAACATCGTACTGTACGAACTGGATCGTACCATACGATGAATAGAGACGACATTTGATCGTCCAGACTATCGTCCTGTACGAATAGTGTTTTGTGTATTGTACCGTACGATATTATATCGTACAGTACGAATTGCTTTTGAACTGTTCGTACATCTTCATACCGGGACGACGTCTGTTTATACATATCGTATTGTACGATGTTTAATCGTACTATACAAACAGTAACGGCTACTTTTGAAATCAGAGGTTTTTGGAGCCCGTTTTGAGATGTCAATCAAGTCTTTTTCAGTAAGAATCACAGAGGGGGTGAACGTGGTTAGAGAGGGATTCCAAGGGAGAGAGCTCAAGAGAAATTCTTGAGAGTTGAGAGAGGAAGGAGGAGGTGAGTGTTGTGAGGGAGAAGAGGTGTGAGGGAGATCACACGGTTGCTCCAAGCTTGCTGCATCTTGCTCCTCCTGTGGCCATAGAAGGATTTGAGGGAGGATCTCCAGGGGAAAGGCTCGTCTACATTCGTTGCCTCGAGGTTCTCTGCCTTCTCCAAGAGGGAGAAAAACGAGAAGGTTCTCTACCGTCGCCAGGAGGGCGAAAACAGAGTTTGGCACTCCGCCACGCCGGGTTGGTGAAAGGGAGGTTTGTAAAGGCTTCTCCACCTTGCCGAGGGGGGCAAAAGGAGAACTATTTTGATAGTGAAAATCCCGGAGCGGAGGACTTCGGGGAGTGGACGTAGGTCATATTTTGACTGAACCACTATAAAATTCTTGGTGTGTTTTTCCTTTATCGTCGTTTACTTTTTACTTGCATTTAATTTTTATAACTATTGCATGGTGAAACTTGTGAAAGAAAAATTATTTAAAATTTTGTTGTAGTATTTCAAAAATAACAAAAAAAAATTAGAACTCTTGTTTAGGATTATTTTTATTAAGGAAAAGATTTTCACAATTCACCCCCCCCCTCTTGTCATTTAGTAATTTCAATTGGTATCAGAGCTTGTTTTTCAAAAATAGTGTTTTAGAAAACCTTTAAAAAAACGATCATGTCGAATTTTGGTAATCGTAACACTGTGGAGGGTTATTCAATAACTCGTCCACCACTTTTTGGTAACATTCCATTTGATTTCTGGAAAATTAGAATGACTACATTTTTGCAATCTATAGATTACCGCATGTGGATGTTAGTAAATGATGGATATGTTGCACCGTTTAAGATTGTTAATGGTTTGAAAACTCCTGTACCTTTTATTGAATGGATCAATGAGGATAGGGAGTTAGCCCAACTGAATGCTAAGTGCTTAAACTGCTTTTTTTTGTGCATTGAAATCTGAGGACTATATGAGAGTATCTACTTGTGTTTCTGGTAAGGAGATTTGGGATAGACTGTGCATTACATACGAAGGAACAAACGAAGTAAAACAGTCTAGGCTTAACATTCTACTGTATGATTATGAATTATTCCGTATGAAACCTAGCGAAACAATTTCTGACATGTACACTAGGTTCACCCAAATTGTAACATCCTTGCATGCATTAGGTAGAGAAATTTCAAATTCAGAGAAAGTGAATAAAATTCTTAGATGCCAACCTAGTTCCTATGATGCTAAGATAACTTCTATCACTGAGTCAAAAGATCTTAATATTTATTCTATTGATAACCTCCTTGGGTCACTCATTGCATACGAGCAAGGAGTGAGCCAAAGGCAAAGTGATGTAGGTGAAAAGAAAAAGGAGCGAACGGTGGCATTAAAAGCTAGCAACTCAGAAAGTGAAAGCTCTGCAGGGGAGGAAGACGATGAGATAGCACTGATGACCCGACAGTTCAAAAATTTCCTGAAGAGAAAACAAAAGCGTAATCAGAACAGCTGGAATAAAGGTAAGAGCTCAAAGTCCAATAAGGTTTCATCTGATACAATCTGTTTTGAATGCAGGAAGCCAGGTCTCCTTCGAGCCGATTGCCCAAATTTGAAGAGCCAACCAACTAAGGAGAAAGGTGATGAGAAAGCCAAATACAAGAAAGGAAAGATGAGGACACAGAAAGCTTTTTGGGCCGACTCTGCCTCAGAATTGTCAGAGAAAGAAGCAGAGGAGGAGGTAACTAATTTGTGTCTTATGGCTAACGATAACCTTGATCAATCGGATCAAGACGAGGTATGTCAACTATCATATGATGAATTACTGCTTATTTCTTAGAATATTCATGACTCGTATAGGAAACTGAAAAAAATGCATGCTAAACTTAATATTGAATTTAGTTCTTTACAAATTGAGCATGCTAACTTAGTTAAAGAAAATTCTGATTTAGATAAAGATCACATGTTGCTTCTTGATGAGTATGATGCATTAAATAAGAAGCGTATTGAACTAATTGAAGCGCATGAATCCTTGAAAACATCGCATATTGAACTAGATGTAGAGTTTGAAAAACTAACGACACTTGCATTAGAAGTAGATCATAGTGAGCACTTGCTATTAATAGAAGTTGATGGATTGACAGCTCAAAATAAAACTTTTAGTGAGAGAATAAAAGAACTAGAAAATGAAATTGCATCACTCACAGGCCATCCTCGCAGACCCCCAACTTAGCATGCATCACAAAACTTTAGAAAGAGGCACCACCAAAAACGTAGATTAGTAAACCCATTTCCTGGTGTTAGGTGTTACTCTTGTGGCATGCTAGGTCACATAGCCCGCACATGCACAATTCACCGTAGGACACACTTAGTATGGATATCTAAACTGCATCCATCACAGCATAGCATGCATACATCTCATTCATGTAAGCATCAGGAGGAACCCAAACTCACTTAGGTTTCCAAATCTAATCTTTGAATGAAATTGTAGGGATGCTCTCATAAAAGACATAGTGAGAGCATGTGGTACCTGGATAGTGGCTGCTCGTGACACATGACTGGAGATATGAAGAAGTTCATCCTGTTGGAGACCAAAACTGGAGGCAAAATAATGTTGGGAGACAACACTACCAGGAAGGTGATAGGCTCAGGTATCATTGGTAATGCTAAGAATTTTTTAATAGAAAATGTTTTACTAGTTGATGGTTTGAAACATAATTTACTTAGCATTAGTCAACTGTGTGACAAAGGTTTTGATGTTAAATTTTTTACTGATAGATGTCTGATTAGTTTATTTGATGAAATAATTTTAGAAGGAAAACGAATGAACAATGTTTACATGTTAGACCTTGATTGCGTTGATAGCTCAAAATTATTTTGCTTGAAAACAATAATTGATGACTCATGGCTATGGCATAGGAGACTATGCCATGCTAGTATGAAAACTCTTAGAAACATCACTCAGAAAAACCTAGTTAGAGGTGTACCTAAGTTAGACTTTACCAAGGATCACTTATGTGATGCTTGCCAACTAGAAAAACAAGTCAAATCATCATTTCACTCAATTAGAGATGAGATCACCTCTAGGCCACTAGAAATTCTACACATGAACTTATTTGGACCCGTTAGTACAGCCAATCTAGGTGGAAAGAATTATGATTTTGTGATTGTAGATGACTTCACTAGATTTACTTGGGTAAGATTCTTAGCACACAAAAATGAGTCTTTTGAGGAATTTAAAGTATTCTCCACATGGATTCAACGAAAATTAGGTTGTGAAATATCAACAATCCATAGCGATCATGGTGGAGAGTTCCAAAATGATAGGTTTGAGTCATTCTATCAAGAGAGGAATAGAACACAATTTCTCAGCTCTTAGAACACCCCAACAGAATGGCATAGCAGAAAGGAAGAATAGAACTTTGGTAGAAGCTGCTAGGGCAATGTTAGCGGAGTATACACTTCCTAGATACTTTTGGGCAGAAGCAGTCAACACAGCCTGTTATGTTTTGAACAGAGTAAACATAAGATCAAAACTAAATAAAACTCCATATGAACTTCTTAAGGGTAGGACACCAAATCTTTCACATTTTAATGTCTTTGGGTGTAAGTGCTTCATCTTAAATAATGGTAAACATCTCTTAAGAAAATTTGATCCCAAGTCTGATGAGGGTATCTTCTTAGGTTATTCTTCTATAGGTAAGGCCTATAGAATTTTTAATAAGAGAACCCTTGTAGTAGAAGAATCCACCCATGTGGTATTTGATGAATCAGATAAGCCCTCAGAATCTAAAATTGAAGATGATGAAATAGAGGCAATTCAAGGAGTAGAGACTATGACCTTAGGAGAAAGAGTCGAACCTCAGGAAGCTTTGCCTAGAGAATGGAGATATTCTTCTAGTCATCCTAAAGAGTTAATTTTAGGAGACCCTTCAGAAGGTGTAAGAACTAGGCATATACTTAGGAAGGAGGTTAGTCACTCAGCATTCATCTCTATGATAGAACCCACAAGTATAGATCAAGCCTTAGGAGATGAGATTTGGATTCTAGCAATGCAAGAAGAGCTGAACTAATTCACCAGAAATGATGTTTGGGAGTTAGTCAAGAGACCTAAAGAATACAGTGTTGTTGGTACAAAATGGGTCTTCAAGAATAAGGTGAATGATTCAGGAATAATAATAAGGAATAAAGCAAGACTAGTAGCTAAGGGGTACAACCAAATTGAGGGGATAGACTTTGAAGAAACCTTTGCCCCGATTGCTATACTAGAAGCCATAAGAGTGCTCTTAGCTTTTGCTTTCTTCAAGAACTTTAAGTTATATCAAATGGATGTAAAGAGTGCATTTCTGAACGGGATAATTAAGGAAGATGTCTACGTTGAGCAACCCCCCGGATTTGAAAGTTCACAATTTCCAAACCATGTATTTAAATTAAAGAAGGCACTATATGGATTAAAGCAAGCACCTAGAGCATGGTATGAAAGATTTAGCTCATTTCTTTTGGATAGAGGATTTAAAAAGGGTAGTGTAGATACTACACTCTTTTTACAAAAGGTCAAAGAAGAAATTCTCATTGTTCAAATATATGTGGACGACATCTTGTTTGGATCTTCGGATAAAAACTTGTGCGATGAATTTTCAAAAATAATGAGTAATGAGTTTGAAATGAGCATGATGGTAGAACTTAATTACTTTCTTGGCTTTAGTGTGAAACAAATGGATAATGGAACTTTTCTTAGCCAATCAAAGTATATTAAGGATATTTTAAAGAAATATGAAATGGATAGTGCAAAATCCATGAACACCCCAATGAGTTCGACAATCCAATTAGATAAGGATCCTAGTGGAAAATCAGTAGATCAGAAAAAATATAGAGGGATGATTGGATCCCTTCTTTACCTGACTGCCAGTAGACCGGACATATTGTTTAGTGTGTGCTTTTGTGCCCGTTTCCAAGACGATCCTAAAGAGTCTCACTTAACTGCTGTCAAAAGAATTCTTAGATATTTACTAGGCACCCCAAACTTAGGAATTTGGTATCCCAGACACAGCACTTCCTTTGAAATCCTAGGGTACTCAGATTCTGACTTTGCAGGATGTAGGATAGATAAAAAGAGCACCTCTGGTACCTGCCAATTCATCGGACAATCATTTGTTTCTTGGTCCAGTAGGAAGCAAAACTCAGTAGCACTTTCCACAGCCGAGGCAGAATATATTGCAGTAGGAAGTTGTGTTGCACAAGTGCTATGGTTAAAACAACAAATTCTTGATCTTGGACTACCTGTTGGAACCATCTCGATCATGTGTGACAACACAAGTGCAATTTGTATCTCTAAGAATCCAGTTCAACACTCTCGAACGAAACACATAGACATTAGACATCATTTCATTAGAGATCACATCGCTAAGGGAGATATAGAACTACATCACATCGCTACAGGAGATCAATTGGCAGACATATTCACAAAACCTTTAGCTTTCGACACCTTTAGCACCCTGAGGACCAGATTAGGTGTCATAGATATAACAACATAAAAATAAATAAATAAATAAATAAAAATTTATGTTTTTTGTTTGGCTGGTCCTGATCATCACACACTCACCTTACCAAAACTCTGAGTTCACTGTTCATCGTACTATACGACCTACATCGTATTGTACGATACATCTCACTGTCAACAAACAAGCTGATTTCGACTCTATTGTTCGTACTGTACGATATATATCGTACTGTACGATATTCATCCTGCATAATTGCTTACCGTATTATACGATATCTCTTCTTCATACAATACGATCCACGTCAGCAACGGATTGGGACGAATTAAACCCGGTTGGTACGACATTATTGAGTATCGTACTGTACGATACCACCATATCGTACGGTACGATCCATATCAGCACACGGAATAAATGTGAGTTAAAGCTGTTCGATACGATATTTATTATGTATCGTACTGTACGATACACCTGTTCGTACAGTACGAACCTTTTGGTCAAAAGTCGTACTGAAGCCTCAGGACGATCGAAATTCGCCTGATCGTACTATATGATACCGATCGTACTGTACGATTTGACTGCCTTTTCCCGAAACGAACGGTCAGAATATTGATTGCCTATCGTACTGTAGGATTCAAGATTGTACTGTACGATTCACAAAATTTCCTATAAGAACCCTTGTCTAGGCCGTTCTTTTCACTCAAAAACCTCTCCTCACTCCTTCACTCATTTTCGTGCCCTATTGCAATGTCTAAGCGAGGTATGATGACTGCTGGAAGCTCGTCCTCATCAAGTCGCCAACCTGATCGTTTTCTGAATACTAAAAATGAGGAAGCCTACCATCGATATAGAGCCTGCAAAATTTCCCCTTCAAAAATGCTTAATCAGGTTGCTCTCAATTTCGAGGTAATGAGCCTCTTTGCTTCCACCACCTTCCAATTCCTACTCACCTTGACGTTTCCATATAATTTTGAACTTCTTTTTGAATTTCTCACCAACCTCACCTACACCGTCGACAACACCACTTTTCACTTTTTTGTTTGTGGCCGCACCATTGAGATCACTAGAGCCGATATCGCCCAATATATTGGGCTGTCCACTGAAGGACCTATGGTTTGCTCATTTCTTACCGATGAATTTGATTGGAGCGATGTAAATAGAGTCCTTATGAATACTGCTTTTCATCAACACCAACCTCTTGTTCAATCATTAATTCGAAATGCCAGTATAATTCAACATGTTCTTCGAACCTCAATCATACCCAAAGGTGGCGACCGTATCAATATGACCCCTACCTTGTCCGTCGCTACCTATCTTATTATGTCCAACATTAAGTTTGATGAGGTCGACTTAATTAGCAACTACATTCGCCACATGACTTTTGTTCGTCTACCTACCATCCGACGGAAACAAAATCTAGCTCTTGGTCACCTAATAGGATATATCCTCCACAATAAATATCAATTGTCCTACTCTGGTGAACCCGAAATTCTTTCTATTTTTTATACGGATGCTTTCTTCTGTATTCTCTTTCATCGGGGACATGAACCTGAAGATCCAGTCTTTGATGACGAAGAAGGAGAAGATGCCCCAGCCGCAGCTCCAGCTCGACCACGACGCCATGCTGCACCCCGAGCACCAGCACCAGCACCAGTACACCCTAATGATGACATAGTCGCCCGCTTCGACCAACTACAGACTCGTCTCGACATGCATATTCAAGAACAACATCACCAACACGAGACTGATATGCAGTGGTTTGGAGAACGTTTCACTGCAATTGATCACCGCTTCGATGCTCTATTTCAATATTTTCAACCAAATCCACCTCCACCACCACTAGATCAGGACCCGTCTGCTTAGTTTGTTTGTGTTTGGATTGTAGTTTTTTGTTTTCTTCTTTTCTTTTTGCTTTTAGTTGCTCCTCCTTTTTATGCTATCAAAAGGGGGAGAAGCTTGTTGTACATGTTGTTGTGCTTATTATCTAAATGCATTCGTTTTGTTTTGCACTTGCTTTTGGTATCATTTTTTTTCTTCTTGTGTTTACTTTAAAAAATATATATATATAAATAAAAAAAATAAAAGAAATGCTTTTCGTACTCACTTGCAACAAATTATTTGACATCATCAAAAATGGGGAGATTGTTGCAACCCATGACCCCGAGTTTGAGATTTTGATGATGCCAAATAATGAGTGTTTTGGAACAACCTTTCATTGAATACTATTTCATTTGCTATTGTCCTTGAGTACTAACATTTCAGGAAGATCACAAGTGACTCAGGACGAAAGAAAAACTCAAGAAAGAGTAGATTAGGAGTATGAGTCAAACATTGTATTTTTTATATTTATTTTATTTTATTTTATTGAGTCTGGCCACAAAATACATAAGAGTAAGAGCAACCATGCACACACACAGGGGGAGAGTTTGTTTTTAAATGAAAATTATCATAGAAATTCTTCTCTGTAGATCGTACTGTACGATGTTATTTCGTACCGTACGATCAGAGCTATGTGGACGATTATGTGAATAGATCGTACTGTACGAATAGTTTTGTACTGTATGATATGTTCAGATCCAAAACCCTAGCCGTAGTTTAATTTGAGTAAGTAATTTTGCGCCGCTCGTACTGTACGAACATGTTCGTACTGTACGATCTATTTTTAATACATACTTAAATTAACCCATAATTAGTGCATGTAATCCCGACCTAATTAATTTTTGAACATCGTACTGTACGAACTGGATCGTACCATACGATGAATAGAGACGACATCTGATCGTCCAGACTATCGTCATGTACAAATAGTGTTTTGTGTATCGTACCGTACGATATTATATCGTACAGTACGAATTGTTTTTGAACTGTTCGTACATCTTCGTACCAGGATGACCTCTGTTTATACATATCGTACTGTACGATGTTTAATCGTACTGTACGAACAGTAATGGCTACTTTTGAAATCAGAGGTTTTTGGAGCCCGTTTTGAGATGTCAATCAAGTCTTTTTCAGAAAGAATCACAGAAGGGGTGAACGTGGTTAGAGAGGGATTCCAAGGGAGAAAGCTTTAGAGAAATTCTTGAGGGTTGAGAGAGGAAGGAGGAGGTGAGCGTTGTGAGGGAGAAGAGGTGTGAGGGAGATCACACGGTTGCTCCAAGCTTGCTGCATCTTGCTCCTCCTGTGGCCCTAGAAGGATTTGAGGGAGGATCTCCAGGGGAAAGGCTCGTCTACATCCATTGCCTCGAGGTTCTCTGCCTTCTCAAGGAGGGAGAAAAACAAGAAGGTTCTCCACCGTCGCCAGGAGGGCGAAAACAGAGTTTGACACTCCGCCACACCGGGTTGGTGAAAGGGAGGTTTGTAAAGGCTTCTCCGCCTTGCCGAGGGGGGCAAAAGGGAAACTATTTTGATAGTGAAAATCCCGGAGCGGAGGACTCTGGGGAGTGGACGTAGGTCATATTTTGACCGAACCACTATAAAAATTCTTGGTGTGTTTTTTCCTTATCGTCGTTTACTTTTTACTTGCATTTAATTTTCATAACTATTGCATGGTGAAACTTGTGAAAGAAAAATTATTTAAAATTTTGTTGTAGTATTTCAAAAAAAAAAAAAAATTAGAACTCTTGTTTAGGATTATTTTTATTAAGGAAAAGATTTTCACAATTCACCCCCCCTCTTGTCATTTAGTAATTTCACAAGTGACTTTAAAAATGGGATTCATCTCGTTCTTTACTTCTTCATCCTTCTGTGGGATCCATTGTGTTTAGATATTCAAATGGAAAGAAACTCCCCCGTAAGGGGTGTTATCCATTCTCTTTGGATATTTAAAAGTATCATAATCTAAATATTCAAATAAAAAGGGATTCTCCCCTAATGATTGTCACCCTTCTCTTTGAATTTTAGATTGGACTCATATCCCTTCTTAAATTATCACTTAACAATTATAACTCAATTGAATTTAAATTTCATGTGAAAATTAAAAGGAAAAATCTAGACTCAAACTCAACCTGCAGGGTTATCCTAAGCAGTTATGATCATATCATCCTAAGTTGTTACTATTAATTAAGAATTAAATTACTCAAATCACACACACACTTGACCATACACTTTTAATTTAAAAGGTCTTAGCATGCTTAGCACATGCAAAAAATATTATTAATTAAAGCTAGATTTATGTTTCCCCCATTATATTTGATTACCTTGTATGAGCATGACCACCTAAATAAAATTTAATTAGTATAAATAATCCCTAACCTAAGGGTATATCTAACTGCTATCAAATAAATACACAAATTATAGAAATTAAATAAGTAAATATATTAATCCAAACTAACAACCAATTTAAAGTGAAAAACATGGACAACCTTGGCACACAATAGAAAAGTAAACATCAATCTAGACTAAGAATAGAGCTGGCTGTCCTAGAAATCCATCTAAAGTGTGTGAGAAAAATTTTCTGGTTTAGATATGTCCTATATAGGGCAATTGGTTAGTGTTTTTTTATGTTCGGGTTAGTTTAAAGGCTTTGGTGAAATTTTTTTTAAAAATTTAAATATTAATGATTTGAAATTTAGTTTGAAGTGTATTTTTGAATGTTAAATGGTTACCACCTTTGTTAAATAATAAGGCCGTGAAGTTTATCTCACCTTTCTTTGGGCTATGTTAATAGTCTCGTAGGCTTAGGTTACCTAATAGTAACCAGTATAATTAAGTGATTTTATTTTATTATGGTTTGAAAGTTAATAAATTTTGATTAAGATTATTTGATTTCTATTTTTAAGATTAGATTAATATTTTCTAGAATTTTGATTGATTACTAAATTTTAAGAATTTTTTAGATTATTTTAATCATTTAATTAAGGTGTCAAAATTTGACTTTTAGATTCAAAGATATTTTTATTAAATATTAGACCTTTTGATGGGTAATTAGACTTTGATTTTGATGGATTTAGATTTTTGTACATTTAGTTAGGTAGGTTTGAAGTTTTGACTTAATTTTGACCTAAGTTTGGCCAAACACTTGACTTGAACTTGACTTAATTTTGACTTCAGTTTGAACAAATAGTTGATTTTTTTTTACTTTGACTTATTTTTGAATATTTGAAATTTTTCTAAAATATTATATTTTAATTTGAGTTGAATGCATTTGAGTTTGACCAATTTGGAACTTTTTAGAAGTAATGATTTTATAAGTTTAAGTATTTATAAAATTTAAAAAAAATAATTAATTAAGGGTGTTTTAAGACTAAAAAGATAACATATAAGTGGAGAATGAGTGTATTAATTCATATTTTTAAGAATAAAGATGATACACAAGATTGTGTGAATTATAGAGGAATTAAGTTAATGTGTCATACTTTAAAACTGTGGGAGCGAGTTATAGAGCATAAGTTGCGGCATGATACTAATGTTTTTCAAAATCAATTTGGATTCATGCTGGGTAGGTCAACTATGAAAGCTATATATTTATTAAGAGTTTTGATAGAGAAATATATTGAAAATAAGGAGGATCTACATATGATATTTATTGATTTAGAAAAAGCATAGGATAAAGTTTGAAGAGAAGTGTTATGGAGAGTTCTTGAAAAGAAAGGAGTTAATAACACTTATATTCAAATCATTAAATATATGTATGCAATAGCTATTACCTGTGTTCAAACACAAGGTGGCTTGACCAAGTATTTCCTTATTTCATTTGGGATACATCAAGGTTCATCCTTAACCCCATATCTTTTCTCTTTAGTCATGGATGATCTCACTAGGCATTTGCAAGAGGATGTACCTTGGTTTATGCTTTTTGCTGATGATATTCTTCTTGTTGATAAGACTATAGAGGGAGTTGAAGGTAAACTTGAATTATGGAGGTCGACCTTAGAGTCTAAAGGTTTTCTCTTGAGTAGATCTAAAATAGAATATATGCAGTGTAATTTTAGTAGTAATAGACTTAGTGAGAGGATTGTGACTTTTAGCAATCAAGTCATTAATATGAGTAAACATTTTAGATACCTTGGATATATTATTCATTGTGATGGTGAAATAGATGAGGATATTATCAGTAGAATTCAAGTTGGACTGTTGAAGTGGAGGAATGTATCGGGCTTATTGTGTGATATAAAAGTTCCCCTCAAACTTAAGAGAAAATTTAAAAGATGGTGGTGAAGCCTGCAATGCTTTAAGGTGCTGAATGTTGGCCATTAAAAGAGAAGCATAATACAAAGTTAAGTGTGGCAGAGATGAGGATGCTCAGGTGGATGACTGGCTTTACCCTTAGAGATAGGATACTAAATGAGCATATATATGAAAAGGTTGGAGTAGCTCCAGTAGAAGACAAGATTAGAGAGAGCCTCCTTAGATGGTTTGGTCACATAAAATGGCAGCCTTCCGATAACCGGATTAGGAAAGTAGAGGTATTGGATTTGACTTATGTTAAGAAGGGTAGAGGCAGATCTAAAAGATTTGGTTAGAAAATATTAGTAATGACCTTTCTTTATTAGATTTAAACGAGAATTTGACTTTTAATATAACACAATGGAGAAAAAGGTTTCATGTAGCCGACCCCATGTAGTGGGATAAAGGCTTGATGTTGTTGTGGTGTTTTAATGATTTGAATCCAAATAAATTCTTAACTCAACCCCGAAGGTCAAGAATGACCTATAGAGAGATTTTCAAGTGTTTGTGGAATTTCTGGAATTTTTACTTATTTTTAATTAATTAAATTAATTAAATATTGATTTTACTTTAAAATTAAATTAAGCTTAAAATGATGTCAAATCAAAGTTGTTTTAAATTTCTTATGTTAATGTTTAAAATTTGGTCAATTTGAGGTACTATTTGTATTTTTTTATTTTAATTTGATTTGTTAGAATTTTTGGAAGCTTTAAGGGTTAATTAAAAAATAATTAACTTTGATTTTATTAATTAGGTGGCATAATGAATTTTAAAAGTTTTAGAAATTTTCCCTATGGTAGAGAATGTCACTAGGTCTAAGTGTCTTAAGTTTATTGTCAAAAGGATTTGTATCCTAATTTCTAAAATTAATCTAAGTTCTTTAATTATATCCTTAATTATTATCCTTAAGGTGTCACTAGGTTAAGTATGTTTAAATTAATGTCACTAACCCTTGATGAACACATATACATGCATACACACAATCATGATCAATTCCTAAAGATATAATAGCCTAAGCTAAGTGCGAGTATTTGCATCCTACACATGCATATAATAACACATAACATAATTTGTTAAAGGGTTAATCAATGACAAATAAAAAAAGTTAACCATCGATTAATCAACATTCCCCACTAATAAAATTCAAGCAAACTCATCTAATTTTAAATTTTCAAGAAATCTCTCAACATTTAAAGATTTAACATATGTATAATTTAAAACTAAAAATTTAAAAAACCTATACGTAATTTAAAAACATATTAAAATATAAGTAACGAAATTTAAAACTAAAAATATCATTAAAATAATTTAAAATATTTTAGAGAGAACCTCTAATTATTAAGATATTTAAAAAAAAAATTAAAATTGAAAATATTTTATCTTAATTTTTAATTAAATTTTAGTTGAATGTTAAAGTAATTAAATAATTTTAAATATTTAAAATAAATAAATTAATTATTTTAAAATTATTTTTAAATTAATGTAATTAAAATTCTAAAAAATTTATTTTAAAATTAATTTAAATTTAACTAACTAAAATTCTAAAAAACTTTATGTACTATAAATATTTTTTTGAATTAATTTGAATTTTTAATATTTAAGGTAAATTAAATTATTTAAATTAAATTAAAATTTATTAATATTTAAAATAATTATAAATCAAATAAAATTTAAACATATGATGATTTATGAAATTTTAAAATAATTTAAAATAATTTTATTTGAATTTTTAAAATTATTTAAATTCAGATTGAATTAAATAAAATTAAATTTAAAGTATTTAATTTATTTAAAAGAAATTATAAATTATGACTTAAATTAATCTTAATTTCTAATTATATTATTTACAATTAATTATTTAATTTTTAAAGTATTTTAAGTTAATACTTTAATTTTTTTAAATATTATAAATTAAAGATTAATTAAATATTGAAAATATTTAAATAATTCAAACTATTTAACATATGCCAAATATTTTAAAATAAATTTTTTATTTAAAATACTTTAAAATATTTAACTAATTTAATTAAACAAATATTTAAAATAATATATGAAATTTTAGAAATATTTAAATTAATTTTAATAAAAAAAATTATGTATTTAGTCTTTTAAATTATTCAAAATATATTAAATAATTTTGACTTGAAATTAATTTAAGCTAAAGTGCTTAAAATATTGAAATTATTGATACAAAAAAATTTTTTTTTTATTTTTATTTAAATTTTTATATATATTTAAATTTTTTTAATTTAAAATAAATTTAAATGAATTTTTAATTAATTAAAACAAAAAGTTGACGCAGGGTACAACGGAGGGAGACGTGGCTCCCTCGAATTGGTTGGATCGGACTCCGGTGAAATTATTAGTTGGTGGAGCAATGATTGAGCCGCCGGAATGATTGCTTAATGGATACCGCGAATGCGACATCGACTTATCCACATCAGCGTGGATTAATGATCATCTGTTCGTCCATTATTTGATTAAATATCCATGATTTAGATGGACATAGAGTGAAACTGCGAAGTCAACGGTGCGGTTGAATGGAACCGCAGAATGGCTCGATCTGGACCATTGATTGAATAATCATTGGTCCAGAAAATGCACTTCTAACATACATTACGAATAAACCCTGGAATTAGTTTTCATCTTGTTTGCTCGATCAGATGGACCATATTAAACAAAATTTTAAACTTAAAATAATTACATGAATAAAAATCATGGGAGAGTCATTTGGTGGTCTAAGAATCACATTAAAAAAAAGCTATTTAATGTTATGTGTCCTAGAGTAGGGTTATTATTTCATCTAAACTTAATTGATGAATTAAACTATTAAAGGTATCTCTAAATTTAATAGACCATTAGATCTTAATCCAAGGGCTGGGATAGAGCACATGAAGGTTCTAGAATAGCCTCAATCTACTAGAAGGGTTTATGATAGAGGGGATTAGGTTTAAGAGGTCTAATGACCATATTTAACCCTATCAAACACTTAGTTTGACTGTTTGACCAGTCCAAAGCCACTTGGACTGTTGAAGTGGCAGCTAGTGGCTTGGTGATCTATCTTGAGCTGTTAGAGTGATTCGGCATTGGGTGCAGTGGCATTGGTTAGAGGAGAGGTTCTACCACCCTTAACCCATTCAAAGCCTTATGTTGACTATTTAACTTGTCAAATAGTCAAACACAGGTGAGGTGGCTGCCCAAGTATAAAACTTTAGCTTGTTGGAGATAATTTTAAGAGCGCTTGATGTTGAGGGATTATAATTTGAAAATATTTTCCATGTATGAGTAAAAAATTGACCAAGTAATTGCAAGTTGACTTGGTCAAATTGGCCTAACCATAGATCATGGTAGAACAAGGAATGCCCAAAATATCAAGTGAAATGGGTTTGCAGACTTGGGTCTTTATTGACTTGGTCAACTATTGACTGGGTCAAGGATTCAATCGAGTCCTAATAATTAGGGGATATGACCATAGAAGTTTGATTAGGTTTAAGATTTATTTGGGGCGAGATTAGGTATGGGATCTGGATTCGTCCTAGTGACCTCAAATAAAAATGAGGTTTTATTTGAGGTCGAGAAAAGCCTTTAACAAATTTCAGAATTCTTATTTTTGGTTAAGGAAAAGCGTAGAGAGAGAAGCTCCATGTTTCAAGTGAGAGAAACTATTTTTCAAAATTCCTTTTCGCATATTTTTAGGCACAAACGATGACGGCGGAAGGCCGACGGCAACCATCAGCTGGTGGATCCTTCGACGTCTGACGTCCTTCCTCATCGGTTCGGAATTTTTCAAGATTACCTCCGGGCTCGTCTCTGCCAGCATTTGGTGATTCAGATATCCTTCTGGATGCGAAAGCTAGGTTCAAAAATGATCGTCCCTTAATTATTATTGAAGGCGGGTTATTGATGTCTAAGAAATCAGTAGAAGTTCTAGGGAAAGGGAAAAGTGTCTCAGCCGAAGACGTGAATAGAAGTCCTGTGAAAATTGTTGTTACCCAAGATGCTATTGGTAGATTCATGAATGATTATTCATTAATGATTTGGGTGCGTCATCCTCTTCTGGATCGAAGATGAGATGGAGCAAAGTGGTTGACCCAATCCAAGCCAGTAGTGGTGTTATTGGAGGTGTAGAGGATGCAGTTTCTAAATCAAACCTCAGTAAATGTCTTAATGCTGAGTTGTTGTCAGAAAAGAAGATTTTAGATGGTGGGAAATATGTGGTGCTAAGTAGCCCATGCGAAGACCTCTCAGGTGCAGGCTTGGAGAAGGTTCGTGGCATTGAATCATGGGATCAGGGAATCTGTATTTCTAAGGAACAACATAATGCTCCCGTTCAAAAGATATCCACTGTTCTATCGAATGCTTGGAGTAAGAAAGCAAATATTAGAGTTGCACACTTAAATCTTGGAGAAGGGTTTATTGAGAATGGTTCAGTAGTTAAATTGCATGCTCAAAATGAACTGGATAACTCTAATAAACTATAGAAATCGCTGGTAATTAAAGTCTTTGGAGAGAATGTGCCCTTTCATTTCATTAGTTTGGAGTTAAGAAGGCAATGGGCCTTATTTGGAAAATTTCACTTAACCTTGCTTGGGATGGGATGAGTTCTTTGTGCTTTTAATAAGCCGGAACCTATGGAATTGGGGTTAACAAGTGGACCTAAGTATGTCAATGGAAATATAATTGGAATGGATAAGTGGACACCTTCTTTTTCGCCTTCTTCTCTAAAAGGGCTCACTGCGCCTATTTGAATTCGTATGCCAAATCTCCCATGTTGGGATGAAATTAATGTGAGTAGGATTTCATCCATGGTGGGAATCCCTTATCTTATCGATGGAAACATGTTTCAATGGGGGAGAAGAGAATTTGCTAGAATTTTTGTACGGGTCAAGCTTGACAGCTTGTTACCTTTGGGAGTATGGCTGGAAGGTAGCTTAGGTAAATTCTTCCAGTGTATTAAATACGAGAGGTTGCCTAATTTTTGTTTCAATTGTGGGAAGATAGGGCATCTAAAAGACAATTGCTTAAAAAATGGCTTAGGAGCTTCCCAAGTTCACGAGTAAAAGAAGAGCTTAGCTTGGAAGGTGGTTTCGGAGATCCCTGAAAGAAGGATGAGTGATGGTGCTGTCGACATAAGAGATGGTTATGGACCTTGGGTCCATGTCAACTATCGGAAGAGAAGGTTGAAAAGGAGGAATATTGAACCACGATCAGTGAAGGTGGATGTTGTGAAGGAGGTGGTAGGTTCTGTTATCCCAACTGTTGTGAAGGAGCAGGATGTTGTTGCAAGAGTTCTTTCTGATGTTGTGCTAAATGTGGGAGGGATTGCTTCAAGTTCTCTGTCTGGAGGTCAGACCGCTGAGGAAGTTCCAACTGATCTGAAGCAGTCACCAAAAGTTGCATTGGAGGAGGGTATGTTATCAACCTCTTGTGATATTCTTAATAATGTTAATAAGTTCAAAGTGTTAAATGCAATTTTGAGGAAGGGGAGATAGTTGATGTGGTTGATTTCCCAGCCCCTTTTGTTGTCAAAGAATAAAGTGAGACTTGTGGTTTGGGGATGTCAGGCACTGACTTGAAGGTTGATTTAGGGCTTAATGAAGATGGCTCGGCAAATGTTAAGAAGAAAGGGGTTAAAATACTAAGAGGTATTGGTCCTGTAAATGTAGCAACTTGAAGCAGGAGATTGGATGGTGTTTTAAAGGGAAAAGGTGAGGGCTTTTCCCGTCTTATCCATTAATGTCATTTATATTGTTTTGTAATTATAGAGGAGCTAGGAAATGTAAAGCTTCTCTATTTCTAAAAGAGGTGGTGAAGGAGCATGGTGTTTTTTTGTAGGATTGTTGGAAACTAAGCTAAAATCATTTTGTGATAGGGATGCCATTTCACTGATTAGTGGTGGCTGGGACTACTTTCATGTCCCATCAGTGGGGTTGTCTGGTGGTATCTTAGTGATGTGGAAGAGTAGCATAGCTTCTTTCAGAACGTTGGAATCTTCTTCTCAGATTGTAGTAAGGGAGTTGGATGTTCTTAACAAAGGAAGATGGAGAATTGCTACCATCTATGGAAATAAGGATGCTTATAAGAGGAGAAGTTTGTGTGAGAATTTGGAAGCTTTTTCTGGAATTGACTATCCTTTCGTGTTGGGAGGTGACTTCAATTGCTTACTAGCTAAAGAAGACAAGAGAGGTGGGAGAAGATTCATGTTTTCATAGGGACCTAAGGAAATGAAAGCTTTCTTAACTAACAATGACCTCCATGAGGTTGATTGTTTTGGGCCAAAGTTTACATGGTGTAATAACAAATCTGGAGCTAATTAGATACTGGAGAGACTGGATAGGTGTTTTGTGAAGTTAGCAGCCTTGAATTTGCCTCATCGTATGGTGGTTAGGCACCTCCCAAGAGTGGCATCAGATCACTATCCCATCTTTGTTAAATCTGGTGGAAATTACCTATATCTGTACAAGACCCTTTAAGTTTGAGGATGTATGGGCCTCCTACCCTGCATCGGCTGTGGTGATTAAAAATTCTTGGAAGATAAAAGCTGCTGGGAACTCTTCTCAAATTTTCAATTATAAGTTGAAGAAAGCTTTGAAGGCATTGTTTTACTGGAGTAGAGCAAAATTCAAAAACTTTAATCAACAAAAGGAGGTACTGAAGAGGGAAATCTTGGAGCTTCAAACTTTAGAAGCTAAATTTGGGCACCTTTCGATTGACGAGATGTGGTCCCTTAAGGTAAAGGTGAATGAATTGAACTCCATTTTAGTTCAGCTCAACACTTGGTGGAGGCAACGTGCGAAGGATAAGTGGATGGTAGAAGGTGATTGCAACTCAATATTTTTTTAGGCTTTTGCTAGTGCAAGGAGTAATTCTAAATTTATTTTTAGTTTGAAGGATGAAGATGGCTGTATCGTGGAGGACCAATTCAGGGTAGAGGAAGTACTGCTCTAGTTCTTCAAGAAGAAATGGTGTGAGTGAAGTTGTGTTTTGGAAGGATGGCCCACCTCATGGAGAAGTTTAGAGGCTGGGGTTATAAAGTTTTTAAATAAGGAGTTTTCCTTATAGGAAGTAGAGGATGTGATCAAGCAGGCCGGGGGTTTCATTGCTCAAGGGAAGAATGGTGTTACTTATTCCTTCATCAAAATCTACTGGTCCATTATTAAGGAAGACTTCTGGAAGGCGTTGCATAGTTTTTTTAACATGGATGGAATGTGTGATGAATGGAAGGAGACACTTATTTTATTGATTCCTAAGGTGACCAATACTCTTTCTCCTGCTGATTTCAGGCCCATTAGCTTAAGTAACACTATTTATAAAGTTGCTGCCAAGGTTCTGAATAGACTGGCTAATATTATTCCTAAATTGGTCTCTAAGGAGCAGGCATCATTTTTGAAGGAGAGATATCTTTCTGATCATGTTCTCATAGCTCAAGATGTGTTTCATAAATTTAGGTATTCTAAAGCTTCAAAGGGTTTAGTTTCTTTTAAAATTGACATGGAACATGTCTATGACTCCATGGGCTAGCTAACTCTTCACAAAGCTTTAGATTATTTTTGTTTTCCTTCTATGTTTAAGCTTATCATGGATTGTGTTCAGAATCTTGCTTTTTCTTTGTTAATCAATGATAATTCCTCTTATTGGATTTATGCTAAAAGTGGATTCTAGCAGGGATGCCCCTTGTCTTCTTATTTATTCATTCTTTGTTTTCAGCTCCTGTCTAATGCTTTCTTTAGAAAGGACTGTCTTAGTATCCAGGTTAGTCCGTATGGACCTAGGATTTCGTATCTACTATATGCAGATGATGTTATGATCTTTTCTGAAGCTAAATTAAACAAGGTGAAAGAGGTCAAATGCATTATGGAGGAGTTTTGTAGTTGGAATGGTAAAAAGATTAATTTCATAAAATATGGGATCCTCTTTGGGAAAGCAGTTAGAAGAAGAAGGAGAGCTATAACCAACATTATGGGCTTTAAGAGAGTAAAGGAGTTCAAATACCTTGGAGTTAAAATGGCTTTGAGAAGGCTAGCAAAATCGGATTTTCAATTTATCATTGATAATGTTTTAAAGAAGCTGAATACTTGGGGAGGCAAATTCATTTGCTTGGCTGGCAGGATCACTTTGGTGAAGACGGTGCTACTCTCTTCTCCTACCTTCCATTCTACTCTTTCTCTGATTTCTAAGGGAGTTTTAGATGAGATTGGTAAGCTTTGTAGGAACTTTATCTGGAATATGATGAATAGAGGGACTGGACTTCATTATATGAGCTGGAATACAATGTGTAGGCCTTTGGACAGTGGGGGACGTGGATTGCATTCATGCTCTAGTAGAGTTAGTCCTTTAAGGGCTAAATTGGCTTGGAGGTATGTTCAAAATTAGAAGTTGTTATTGCATAAAGTTCTTTATCTGAAATATGGCTCTCTTTGGAATTGTGATGGTGGGAGGAGTTTCGGGTCAGCTGCTTGGAGATTGATAACTAATGGTGGGAAGTTTCTCAAACCCATTGTGAGATGGTGCATTGCAAAGCAGGATACTATTGATATCCCAAAAGATATATGGATCTTGGACAAAAGCATTAATAGGTGGCCAACGGTTGTCAAGGCTCAAGATTACATTGGTTGGATGGTGAATATGTTTATTTCGAAAGGGAGGTGGAACATCTCTGCGTTACAGGAATGTTTTGGAGATGACCTTGTGGACTTGATTAGTAAAGTTAAGATTGATCCTACCTTTCAAGAAGACCAATTGGAACTTATTCATAAGTAATCCGGGAAGTCCATCTCTACACTGGCGGCTGTTGTAGTGGAGAATGACTATACAGGTTCTAAATTTTGGGGTTGGTTGAAGAAGGCTAAGAGGAATTCTCGGATAGAGAACTTCTGGTGGAGGGTCTTTAATCAGGCTTTACCAACCTTCCAATTCCTTTCCTATAGAAGACTACAAGGTTTAGACAGATGTCTGAGAGGCTGTAATGATGTGGAAGATATAGTTCATGTGGTGTCCAATTACAGGAAGCTAAAGGAGGTGCTAGTTCATTTAAATAACTGAGGTTTTCGTATTAATGATTCCAACTCCTTTGAGGAGAGAAGTAAGTGGCTGGCCTTACAAAGTTGTTCGTTGTTGAAATTGTATTGCAATGCAATATATTTTCATGGAAGGAAAGGAACGAAATAGTACATGGGAAATGTGAGGGGAGTTCGTTGTTGATTGCAGTGGAATCTGTCAGCTATGAAGCACCTTTTTATGACTTTAATTATTTTAGCTCAGGCCGGTTGGATGCTAATAAGCTTTTGCTGTTGGAAAATTTTTGGCACCCTCCTCCACCCGATTGGATCAAAGTGAATGTGGATGCAACTTTATTAACGTCATATAGAGCTCGTATAGGAGGAGTTTTCCGTGATCATAGAGGCAGGTTTCTTTTGGCTTTTGGGTATTCTGGTGTTCATTGGGATATCTCACAGTTAGAGCTGCTTGTTGTCTGATCCATTGGATATGTTATTAAAGATTAGATGTTTGACTATAAAGGACTTATAATTGAAGGTGACAATGTCAATATCATTAAGCTTTTGAAGGAGGCATGGAGAAAGGGTGGTCAAGACATGGAGGATTTTTCATTTATTAAGAATTTTGATTTTGTGATTTTCAATTGTATAAATAGAAAGTGTAATAAGTTAGCAGATTTATGTGCTAACTTAGCTATCTTTAGTTCTTTTCATTAGGAAGACATTACTATGAATAAGGTTCCTCCTTTTGTAGAAATATTAAGGAGGAATTTGTTGATAGTACCTTGTATTCCTTTTGGTCTTTTTTAGTTTTAATTCAAGCTCTGGTTTTGCTTCTTCAAAAAAAAAAAAAAAAAAAAAAAAAGGTCAATAACGTAGAGTTTTCCATAGATCTTTAGAGAGAGTTATTGAGAACTTCATAGAATAGCTTGGGGAAAGAGAAAGAGAGTATGGAGAGAGTGTGAGAGATTTCTTGAAAGCATGTCCAAGAGGACAGCGTGTAATAGAGGTGCACCAATACTATACTTCTAAAACTATATCCATATTCGTCAGTTTGTTGTATGAAAGTTCTTTATTGGAAGAGCTCTAGAGAGTCAGTATATGAAGACTCTTGGTTTAGCTGGGAGGCAAAGCTAAGGTGTTGACATCTCCACCATGCTAGTATAAGTGGGGAGCTTCTCATAAGAGAAAGGGTGTTCTCCATTTCCTTGTGAAGAAGAGATGCTTCTCTAGACTACTAAGAGGAAAATGAGTTTGTTAGAAAAATTTAAAAGAGAGTATTCTAGGGAGTGAACATAGGTCAGGTTGATTGAACTACTATAAAAATTCAATTTGCACTTTCTTTTTTGCGTTTAGTTCTTGCTTTTATTTAATAAAATTTTCCTACTTGGTCTACATTTATTTTCATCATCATTAATCATTTAAAATTAAAATAAAAAATAAGTTTGAAGATTAATATTTATCTTTTTTTTTTATTTTAAAAAAATTGAAATATAATTTTTTTTCTTAAATTTTGATATAATAATTATGAGAACCAAGGGAATCAAGTTAGATTTTGGTGCTATAAACTTCTAACCAGTTTTATTGCTAATTTTAAACTTTTTTGAAGTAAAACATTCAACCCCCACCCCCCACTCGAGCCCCTTTTGTGTGCCTCGACAACATAAAATGACGCCTTTCCTTATGATTAGAGAATTTGCCAAAAAAATATTAAAGACATATTGCATATAGAATGTATTTTGTGGTGGATATTAAAACATGCTCATGTACAAGAGACATTTTAAATAGTTTGTGTAATTATTCTCTATAAATAAGTGTAGATCAAAGATCAATAAGTTTAACATAAATCTTGATGCTAATAATTATAGTCAGAGTTGGTGTTGATCATATGCATAAGCTCTATACACGATGATTTGCATTGTTGGTGGTAGTAGATCATAAAGTTAGCAAGCACCAATATAGCTAGGCAATAAGGTCATATGACATAAATGAGTGATATTAGTTGGAGGGTTCTAGTTGAACAAAAAAGGTTAGATTAGGACCCTATATTTGAAATAGAGATTAAAAGAGTTTAGTTAGGTGATTGTAGTTAGAGGTGCATAACTAGGGGAATAATTTTAGGATACAATAGTAAAGTAATGGTGGTCGAATATCCTTAGCTAGGCAATGATGGTCAGATGATAGTAATCAAACAATAGTGGTTTGAGGACTATAATAAAGATAGGAAACTAGTATTATCATCAAAATATCATGACCAAAAATCAAATTTGGAATAATTATTCATTTTATCCCTTAATTTATAATACCAGAGCTTTCTATTATTTTATCAAAAAGAAACTCAAAACAAAAATCATTCTATTAAATAAAATACCAATTTATATATGTATTCATCATCTAAAATTATATACAATAACTATGATTTACTTAATCACAATATAAATTATATCTTGAAAGTTAGTGAGAGGTGTTCAACCCTAAAGAACTAGTCTAGAGGCTAACCAGGGGGGGGGGGGGGGTGAATTGGATATTAAAAAAAAATGTCTTTCAACAAAAAGAAAAATCCATTCTTAAAACTTTTCAACATCTAACAACATATAATCAATACATCGTAATATCAAATCACAAATTTTCAACCAAGCAGCTGTATCCAAAAATAAATGCAAAAAATAAAGTGAAGAAAAATAAAATAAGAAAGAACACACCAGATTTATAGTGGTTCGATCCAACCACACCTACGTCCACCTATTGTGACTATCCTTTAGCCCCCACATCTAGGTGAAGAAGCCCTTATAAAATCACTTTTATCTTCCCTGGTTCAGTAGAGTAGCTGGGTCCTTTGACACGAAAGAGATCTTCGTCTTCCCAAAACGTCCCTCAAGATGAACCTTGAATCTAATAATACTAAGTTCTAATCTTTCCATAGTAACCATGTGAAATGCTCTCCACACTCCCATGAAACCCCCTCCAAGAATCTTCTCCCTCTCAAACTCCGCCCTTTCCTCTCTCCCTTTCAAGTTCTCTCTTCAAGTTTTCTCCGAAAGAACGAATACACAATAACAGCCAAAGACACTTACCAAGTGCCTTGAGAAAGCTTAAATAGAGGGCTTTATCAATTCTAGTAGCAAACATTATCCAGTACAATTATAGGATCATCTAGTATGATGTGATTAAATAGAGGGCTTTAGAAATTCCTAAGAACTCAATTATGGCTCTTAATATTATCTTAGACAATCTCAGAATCATCCAGTTTGATGTGCAGAATGACTTTATAGTCCTGGATGATCTCAGGATAGTCCTAGATAATTAGTCAAATTTATACTGATCATCCAGTATGATATAGTGGATCACCATGTATGATTAAAGGAAAAATTATGGTGTTTTGTCTGGTATGGTTGAGGGTTATCCCATGAAATATCGAAGTTCATCCAATACAATCTTAAGATCATCCTATACAATCTGATCAAGCAATTTAAACATAATTAGTTTACTAATTATAGGATCAATTTTGGCATAATTATCATAAATAATCTAGTATGATGTAAATCATCCAGGATGATTAGAATAAAAAATGAAATTCAAAATCTTGCCTAAATTATGATTGACGACAAATTTTCATGCTAATAACTGATCATCCAAAATGATCTAAATTTTCCAGTACGATTAGTTAGATGAGCTAATTGTGTAATATAATATAAATCATACAATATGATTAGTTCAATAATTAAACTTTTAGTTTTGACTCAATCTCAGTCCTCTTGAGTGTGTCTGTGCATGGTCACTAAGCAAGTATACACCCTTACACGATTTGACTCATGAAATCAAACATACATCAATGAATATTACAAAAATCATTATAGTATAGCATATTCTACCCAATCTTGAGCTTTGAATTTTTATTGGATGGTGCATGGTGTTTATGAAAAGTTAGTACACACACTAACAAAAATATATAGCAAATACAAGTAGACAACAAGATATGAGTCACAATGTTTGTCAACATAAAAAATATAAATTCATGAGCTTGAGTTGCAATAATCTCTCCTTTTTTGATAATGGCAAACATTACTAGTTAAATTTACAAATTTAAAAATATTTCTCCTAATCTCCCATTCACTAAGATAATTATATAAAAAACAGGGGAAATAAAAAGGTTTCTTTTTTCTTTTTTTAAACATAGAAATAAATAAAAAATAAAAAATAAACTCTTAGAATCTAAATAACAGATAAAGTGATGCAAATATAAGATGAACAAATACAATCAGACATATACATTATCCCCCTTTAACATTATAAAAAAAAGGGAAACACACATAACAGACTCTGATTAGGTGGAGGTGGTGCTGATGTTTTAAGAAGAATAAATTAATTTCAATAAAATTTCTCAAAATAAGAAAGTTACTGATTGATTTTATTCATAAAACATTGTAAGAAATGAGTTGACTACAATAAAATCGAGAAAGGTTGGAAATTTGAATTTTATCTACCCTAGCTGAATCTCCATATAAGTTAAAGTCCTTTTTTAAAATAAAAATCTACTTCAGACAATAAATTAAATAAGAAAAGTGATATGTTCAAACTTCTTTTTAGAAAAATATTTTATAGAATAATATTGTAACGTAATCAACCAAAATCATGAAGTTCAAAAATTAAGTGTTTGGAGATATCAAACAACACATGATTTCTTTTAAGATTTAAAGATTTGAAAAAGAAGAAAGCTTATTTTTTTGTTGTCTCATTTTGTGCCTCTTGTTAGTTGTTTAGTGCACTTTGCGCATCTTTTGACTTTTTGATATACTTTATTTATCTTGCAATTACTTGACGATCATTGTGCATCTTTTAAGTTTTCTTTTAGGCTCATTTTAGGCTCATTTTGTGCCACTGATTTAGGAGCATCAATTATTACTTAAAAATTTTTTAGGTAAAAAGGAGGTAAATTTTTTATTTTTTTAAAAAAATTGAGATAAGTGAAGTGATTGATTTACACAAATATAATATGAAAAGTGATTTGTTTATATAGATATGAGATAAATAAAAAATAAAATAAAATATTTACAAATAAAAGACATAAAAAAGAACATAGAAAATATTTATAACGAACAAAAGAAAACAAAGAACATATACACATGCATTAAATATAACACATAAACACCCAACCAAAACATTATACCTCATTACCTTGCTCCTGATCTGATGATTCAGAAACTATGTCCGCTTAAGAGATTTTTTGCATTTTATTATTTACCCTTATTTCTTTTTGCTTATTATTACCATTTTTCTTTGTTGAAGGAGTTTTTACATTAGGGCACTGATTTTTTATATGTCCTGATTTCCTACACCCAAAACAAATAACATAAGAGGAAATCTTAAAATTCTTACCATTTTTACCTTTATTCAACTTTTATTGATTTTGATGCTTGTGCTTTAGTAGATTTCCAAATTTTCTTGGGATTGATGATATCTCTTTACTCTCAATATCTACTATGTTACAACTTAGTTTTGAAAACTATATTTTTATATCATGTAAGTTTTTTATGATACCAAAATCTTATTGTGTTGATTACTGCTTCTCCTAACATATATTGGAAAATTTTGTTTGTGTTGTTTATGTGTACTAATATTTCACAGAAATCATACTCCAGACTGTAGATGACTTCAAGATAGATTAGATTAGGGTTTATTATAATTAAAGTCTATACTTTTTTTTGAGTATTGAAGAGTGTGATTATAATCTGGTAACCGTGCACACACACATACCAGGGAGAGTCAAAACTTATATTTTGAAAACTATTCGTACTGTATGATTATATAATTGTACGAGATGATTTGATCTGAGTGTTCCTCCATAAAGTAATTAATCAAATCATGCCTTATACATTTTTGATTGAATTATTTGTACTATACGAAGTTACAATCATATAGATGACATCCAGAGTACAAAATAGCTACGTACCAGTTCGTCCTAGAAAAACTCACTATTTTATGAATTGATTGTATTATATGAAATAAGTTTTGTGTAGACTACATCTATAGTACAAAATGGGTGCATACCAGTTCGTCTATATAAATAGGCAAATTTTTTGAACTGTTTATATTGTATGAAATTGGGTTCGTACAAACGACATCTATAGTACAAAATTGACTCACCCATTTTCGTACCAAACAAACCATGATTTGTTAAATTTATTGTACTATATGAAATGAGGATCATACAGTACTCCGATCAGAGTATGAAATGCATTCATATAGAATCGTACATAATGAACTTGTTCATTTTTGAATTGTTAGTACAATACAATATCAGTTCGTACATACATCTAACAGAGTATGAAGATAGGTTCATATATAGATTTTTGAGCTATTCGTACGTACGAAGTATGATCATATTGTACAATCCATGATAGTAAAATTATAATTTTTAGTTTTCTGGATAATTTTTCTTATCCTTTCTATATATAGTCTAAAAAACTAACTGCCTATAGAACTCCTACTACAAATTTCTTTTGAGAGTGAACTTGGAGAGTGTTTGGGAGAGTGTCTTAGAAGTGGAGAGTCAGAGATCTCTTAAGAGGGATTTGTGAGAGGATTCACAAGGTTACTTAATGGTGAGAATCTCTTGCTTGTTCTTCAAAATTCATCCCTACTTTCTTGAAGGATATTAAAAAAATATTTTTAAAGGAGCGCCGATACTCTACTAACATCAAGAGGGTGTGAAATGATGATAATACTCTGCTATCACTAGGAGGGTGTGAAAGGATGATGTTATTCTACCAACACCTGGAGGTTGTGAAAGGATGATGGGAGGGTGTGAAATGATCAGTGCTTTACCGACACCATAAGGTTGTAAAAGGATGATCTTACACAACCAACATTAGGAGGATAAGAAAGGACACTGATTCTCTGACATCACTAGGAGGGTGAGAATAGATGATGGTACTCTGTCGCATTGGTGTTGGTGGAAGAGAGGTTATTGTAAGGGCTTCTCCACCTTATTGTGAGAGCAAAAAGATATTCACTTTGGTATAGTGCAATAAATGAAGAGAGAGTAATCAAGGAGTGGACGTAGGTCTAGCTAGACCCAACCACTATACATTTTTATGTTCTTCTATTTTTATTTTAATTACATTTTTTATTATTTTGCACTTTATTTTTATGATTAAAAAAATAATTTTGGAGAAAAAATTTCATTGTGAGAAAAACTTAAATCGGTTTTCTAAAATTACCAAAAGATTTTTTAATTTATCAATTCATCCCCTCCTTGGTTAGCTTTGGGAAAAGTTTAATAGGTCTAACAACCTATTCAGACTTTCAAGTGGTATCAAAGCCTACTTTTAAAAATTAAGGTTTAGATAACTTTTTGAAAATGCTCATGACTACTTTTAGAAATCATAACATACCTAAAAGTTATTCGATCACTAGACCACCATTGTTTGATAACATTCCTTTCATATTTTGGAAAACATATATATATATATATATATATATATATATATATATATATATATATATATATATATGCTTTCTTCCTTTGCTTGACTATTGCAGGTGTATTAGTATAAAAAAGCTACACTAGACCAACTAAACTTTTAGATGGCAATATAATTGAAAAACCATTTAATAATTTGATAGTAGAGGAAAAATAATTAGCTCAGTTGAATGCTAAATGTTTAAACAGTTTTTTATGTGCACTTAAATATGAAGATTATATGTGTGTCTCAGCTTGTAGAACTAGAAAAGAAATTTGAGATAGATTTTGTATCATTCATGAAGGAACTAATGTGGTAAAACAATCCAAATTAAATATTCTATTACATGATTATGAACTTTCATATGAAAGCAAATGATTCAATCAATGACATGTATGCTCCTTTTATATAAAGAGTCACTTAATTGCATGCTTTAGGTAGGAAATTAATAAATTCTAAAAAAGTAAATAAAATTCTTTGTTATTTGCCTACTACATATGATGCAAAGATAACAACAATAACTAAATCAAAAGATTTAACTATTTATTCTATTGACATTTTGCTTGGATCACTAATTACTTATGAGCAAGGAGTGACTGAAAGATAAATTGATACAGGTGATAAGCGGAAGGAGAAGAATATTGTGTTGAAAGTGGATAACTCAGAAAGTGATCAATCTCAACCTGAGGATGAAGATGATATTGCCTTAATGATAAGGCAATTCAAAAGTTTCCTTAAGAAGAAGCAAAGGAAAAGTTAGCAATGGAATAAAGGTAAGTTCCACAAAAATGCTAAAGCTTCTAATAATATAATTTGTCATGAATACAAGAAGCATAAATATATCAAATATGATTGCCCAAATCTCAAAGCTAATCTTAGAAGGGTGAAGGTTGAGGAGAAAATAAATGTAAGGAAGGATAATAAGATATTAGAAAGAGCTTTTAGGGCAAACTCAAGTTAAGATTCCTCAGAAATAGAAGTAGAGGACAAAGTCCTGAACTTATGTTTAATGGATGATAAGTTTGATCATTTAGATCTAGAGGAGGTATGTGACTTAACCTACAATAAGTTATTTGTAGTTTTTGAGAAAATTCATACTTCATATAAGAAACTAAAAAAGTTGTATGCTAAGTTGAACCTAGACTTTTTAGATTTATGAAAAGAGCATGAAATCCTAAGGAAAGATCACGTGTTGATTGATAGCAACCATATAAAATTATTAGATGAATTTGATGATTTGAATAAAAAGCATAAACTATTGAAATCATTGTATGCTGAACTTGAAAATGACTTTAAAACATTTATGGATGAATATATTTGTAGAGAGCACTATTTAAAAGTTGATAATAATATTTAAAAAGTGATAATTTATATTTTAAAGTGGAATTAAAATCTCTTAAATAAAATAGGATACCCCTAAGACCTGAATAATTTTTCAATCTTGATCAGAAGTCTAAAATTTCAAAACCTAAAAAAGACAGTATAACTATCGTAGATTGATAAATCCTTTTCCTAGAGTTAAATATTTTTTTTGTGGAATGTTTGGTCATATCTCTCATACTTGCACGATTTATATTATAATACTTTTAGTGTGGATACCTAAGATGCATAAATCACATCATATTAAACATGCATCTAGATTATTATTGCCAAAAGGTGTTCCAAAATTTGTTTGGGTTCCCAAGTCTAACGTTTGATCTTTTTGTAGAATCACTCTCATACAAGACCTCGTGAGAGCATTTAGTACCTAGACAATAGATGATCGAAGCATATGATTAGTGATATAAAATAATTGATATTGTTGGATGCTAGGAATGGAGGCAAGGTTACACTTAAAGTTAATATCACAATGAAAGTGGTAGGTATATATATGATAGGAAACAAGAATATTTTTTTCATTAAAAATATTTTATTGATAGAAGGCTTAAAACATAATTTGATGAGTATTAGTCAGCTATATTATAAAGGTTATAATGTAATTTTTTTCCCACAAGCTACATAATAAGTCAAAATGGAATTGATGTATTATTTGGAAATATGATAAATATTGTGTACATGCTTGATTTGAATTTTGTTAAATCTTTTAATACCTTTTGTCTGTCACGACCCGGCCCGGTGAGCTCGTGCAGGCGAGGCGGGAACAAAGGTCGGACGGTAGGTTAAATTATCAAATCTTAAAATCTATTTCCATAATAATTTGAAAGAGCCTCTAAAATATCAAATTGAAAACACATAAACATAAACCTCAATAAATTCATAATTACCTTTCTTCTGGAGCCCCTCCCCAACGATAAACATTGCCGCCCCTTCTACTCATTTGATTAATTTAAGCTTACCTGAAAATGTTAACAACTAACATTAAGTTAAAGCTCAGTAAGTAATACACAATTCTAAACTACAGTAAACAAGGCAATTGTATAATATGTTGGATGTTAATTTCATATGAACATAACATAAAATGTTTTCATACAAACATAACATTAAACATATCATATCATAAACCATATCTTTCATTTTCCTTTCCATATTCATATCATTATACTTAGCTTTCTCTTTTCGTATATAATACAACCGTCACAGGAGTCACCGTCTGTACCATAAAGGTACTCCTTTACCATTTTCCTTTTCCATATCCTTTACCATTTTATCGTGCACGAGTACAATATCCCCAGCTAGTACCATAAGGGGGTGAACTCCATTCTTTCAGCATACACATACAAGCATTCAAATAACATTCATATTGTATCATATCTTTTCATCTTATAACTTATAATATAATGCCATAAAATGTATATGTAATTGTATGATCATTCCTTTGACAACAATAAAGAATTTGACAATAGTAAAGGATAATGATTGCATATAACTTGAGGGTAACAAAAGTATTACTGAAATAAAGAATCGTGCATACTTACAGAAGTTTGGAATCTGATTTCTCTTGCTAGTCCTTCCTTCGATTCCACCACGATTAATCACCTATAAGTATCAATTTCTCATTATTAAAATCTACAAAATAATTTAAAACAAAATCTTTTCTTTTTAAACTATTCTAGATTCTCTCTCTTTCCCTCACTCTCTCTCTCTCCCAATTAATGCTCAACACATACATATATTCTAAAAATTTAATAGTTTGCATAATTATATATATTAATGAAAATAACACTTTACCCAAAACCTAAATTAATTTAAAATAAGTTGTATTTTCGGATTTAACCTAAAACCAAAATTTTGGAAAACCTATTTTCATTAAAATGCTTAATTTTGCATGCTAAAACTTCTCATTCATCAAAATAATAATTATAGAAAACTAATTTTCAAATGAACTAATTTTAAAAATTAGTAAACTACCATTTTGTGAGAAAAACTCGATTTATACCCTTAGAAACCCTCTTAGGACCCTTAGGAACCAAGTTTATAAAAGCATTTTCAAAAACTCCAATTTTAGAGAAAACCCTAATTTTAGAAACCCTAGAAATTCTTGGAGAAAGTTATGTTTTCATGGTTAGGAACTCTTCCTAAATCTTTCCTAACATTTTCTTTAAAAGATATCAAGTTTTTGAGAAACCCTAGATTTTTAATCATGAAAGAGTTTAGAGGAAAAAGAATGTTTCTAAGTTTAAATCATGCCCTTTCTCTTCCTTAAGATTTCCCCTTCGTTTTCTCCTAAAATCGCCGCCGGAAAAGATCTCCACTGCCGGCCAAAATCGCCTCTCGTCCGCCTCCTCCCTTCCGCGCGCCTTTTTTGTTCGGCCAAACCGTGCATGAAATAAGAGGGGGAGGCCCGGTTTGCTTAATAGGGAGAAAGGGAAAATGCCGAAGGACTCATATGCCCTTACTTAAACTCCCCAAGTCTTAATAACCTCTAAGGGTATTATTGGTATAATGAGACTTCTCTAATTTTTAATTCCTAAATTAAGAAAAATTAAAAATAAGTTTTATACATCAAATTTCTTAGAATTTTGTGTAGAATTTTATAAAATTATTCCAGTCAAAATCCGACAACATTGAATTTTTCACTGAAAACTCGTCGTGGCGCTTTGAAAAGCGTGCGAGGTCTAAAATGGCATTTTTCGAGTTTTCACAATCTTCCCTCCTAATAAAAATTTCGTCCCCGAAATTTACACAACTTCTAGTTGCAAAATAACCCAACAGCTTCCATTTCATTAACATAAACCTTAACATTGAAACAGAATAAACCAAATATCTGAAATATCTTAGCAAAATAATCTGATCAATCCCAAAACAATTGACATGACATAACGAGATAAACTACTAAATCCAAAACATCAAAACATAAAATTTATCATTACAAGTTACTGCAAATAAACTATAAAGCCATCTCAATTGTCATTGTCAGCATCTACAGATCCATCGAGCTCTTGCTGAGTCAATGTGTAAACTCGTGGTCTGACATTCTGCCTGCATTGATTTTGCACTGAACCTGCAGCTGATGGTTCTATCATCTTGGGTTTTCCATAATTCTTCTGTGAAGGTGCTTCGACTGATCTCATTTCTCCTGAAGTCTTTTGAGCTAAAGAAGGACAATATTTTGCTATGTGTCATGGCTGATGACACCAATAGCAAGTGTTGGAACCAATCAAACAGTCACCTTTATATAATCTGCCACACTTAGCACAAGGTTCAGTGACTTTACTTACATTTGCACCACTGCCTCCACTAGAATTGAACTTGGGCTTCTTCTCATTTGATCCCTCAGTCTGGTTGCTTTGAATATCCTCTTCAGAATTCTTCCTTTTCTGAAAATCTCTTCTCCTCTGAGTACTCTGAAAATCCAGCTCAATCTTTCATGCTCTCTCTACTAAAGTAGAGTAATCTTCAATACCCAAGGGAACCAATGGCTGTCTAATGCTATCCCTCAAGCCACAAAGGAAGCGGTGGCATTTCTCTTCTGCATTAGGAATTAGATGAGAGGCATACCTAGAAAGCATAGTGAAATCAGCCTCATACTGCATAATAGTTCTGTCACCTTGCACCAATCTCATAAATTTGTCTTGCATTGACCTCCTAGCAGTCATTGGTACATACCAATCCCTAAACACCTTAACAAACTCCTCCCATGTCACTTGGCTTCTAGATCTCCCACCAAAAGTTTCTTCTAGCTGACTTCTCCACCATCTTTCTGCTTCTCCATTGAAGGCATATGCTGTTAAAGCAACCCTTCTATCCTGAGGGCATAGCATTCCTTCCAAAATCTTCTCAACCTTCATTAACCAATCCTCCTCCTCTATAGCTCCACCTCCCACAAATGATGGTGGCTTCATATCCTGGAATAACTTTAAATTCTTATCCATAACAGTGCCTGCCCTGCTTCCAGCTTGGGTCTGAGTATTCTTTATCATCTGTGTCATAGCCTCCATCATTTGGGTGAAAGAATCCAAAGTAGCATTAATGCTAATTCCTTGAGGCTCCACTACTGATGGAAATTCCCTCCTAACCTCTCCCGTGTTGCCATCAGTGGCATCAAGTTCAAGTTCCTCAGCCCTGAGACATAATGCAACGAAACAATCTAAGCAATAAATAGCACAAACACCTTATATCTACTCTAACCTATACAATCAGAAGTCTATAACATACATACACTATACCTTAACTAACCTAGAGAATCATCCTATTGGCTCTTTCATATTAATCAATAATCTTAAACCCTTTACTCTGATACCACTCTTGTCACGACCTGGCCCAGTGAGCTCGCGCAAGCGAGGCGGGAATAAAGGTCGGACAGTAGGTTAAATTATCAAATCTCTAAATCTATTTTAATAATAATTTGAAAGAGCCTGTATAACATCAAATTAAAAACACATAAACATAAACCTCAATAAATTCATAATTACCTTTCTTCTGGAGCACCTCTCCTACGATAAACATTGCCGCCCCTTCTACTTATTTGATTAATTTAAGCTTACATGAAAATGTTAACAACTAACATTAAGCTAAAGCTTAGTAAGTAATACACAATTCTAAACTACAGTAAAAAAGACAACTGTATAATATGCTGGATGTCAATTTCATATGAACATAACATAAAATGATTTCATACAAATATAACATTAAACATATCATATCATAAACCATCTATTTCATTTTCCTTTCCATATTCATATCATTATACTTAGCTTTCTCTTTTCGTATATATTACAACCATCACAGGAGTCACTGTCTGTACCATGAAGGTACTCCTTTACCATTTTTCTTTTCTATATCCTTTACCATTTAATCGTGCATGAGTATAGCGTACCCAATGTTGACCTCATTTTTGTATGAGGTCACTTGGACCAATCCTGACCCCAAATCAATTTAATTTCTAGAAAGATCTAGACTTTAGGATCCTCCTAGAATCTAGACCTTAGGATCCATTCTAGATCCTAGGACCCTTCTAGACCCCAGACCCCAGGATCTGTTCTAGACCCTAGGATTCTTCCAGACCAATCTAGATATTAGGATCTATTCTAGACCCTAAGATTCTCCTAGATTCAAACCCTATGATCTTCTTAGACCCTAGGAGATGCTTGGACCTTAGATCAATCCAGACCATGAGATTACTTTAGATCTCAGATCAATCCAGACTTCAAATCAATCCTGATCTTAAGCAAATCCAGATTTCAATTAAATTCAAGCTTCAATCAAAATCCAGACCTTAAACCATTTTATAGTTTAAGCAAATCCAGACTTTAAATCTATCAAAATCTCTATATCTAGTTCAAACCTTGATTTTGTCTTTAATCAAGCTTTAATCTTATCATATCAGTTATGATCATTTAAATGATTATGAATGATATGGATAATTCAAAATTCAGATCAAATCCAAAAAAACTAGACCCAAATCCTAAGTCTTAAGACCCTGTCCTAAAGACCTTTTCCAGTGAATTTTCAAACACTTCAAAATCAATCAATTGACCTCCGATTCAGAGTCTGTCAGTTGCATACTGATGGGACATGTCTCTAGAGGCAACCCTCCAAATTTGAGCCCATTCCGAGGTCTTTAACCCCAGAAACTTAATCAAAATCCAAAGGCTGTAAAACCTTCAAATATTTACAGCCTATGCCACTGGACTTGCCATTAAAAGGATTTTGACCTTAGGGCTCTCTTCAAAGCCTCTAATTACTTCCAGACCCTTAATTATTACTCACTGAACAGTAAACTGTGTTTTGGTTGACCCACGTTTACCCCCAGTTGACCAGGGGTCAAAATGACCAAAATACCCCTATGGGGTTCAAATGTTGATTTTAAACCAAATGAACTCCAAATTGAACGCAACCACCTCCAACAAGTTTCAAATATCAAACCAAACTTGTTGGACCCATTTCCAAGCTTTGGGTCAACCTGGTTGACCAAGTCAACCTAGTTGACCTAAGAGACCCTTTAAGGGTTCAAATGGGTGTTTTGACCCAAATGACCTCTCCAGGCCATGGAACCACTTCCATTGGTCTTGAAACGTCATTTGAAACCTGTTGGACCCATTTCCAAGCCCTAGGTCAACCTGGTTGACCGAGTCAACAGGTTTGATCCGAGTGACCCTTTAAGGGTCCAAATAGGCCTTTTGACCCAAATGACCTCTCCAGGCCATGGAACTACTTCCAGTGGTCTTGAAATGTCATTTGAAACCTGTTGAACCCATTTCCAGACCCTGAATCCAGTCGGTTGACCAAGTCAACCAATTTTGGCTTAAGGGCCCATTAAGGGCCCATTAAGCCCTTTTGACCTAAATGAACCATTTAACCATGGAATCAGCTCTACCAAACTTCAAATACTGTATCAAACCCACCTGGATCAAACCCACATCCTGGGTCAACCTGGTTGACTCAGTCAACCTAGTTTGACCAAACCAACCCTTAAGGCCTCCACTTTGAATTAAATTCCAAATCCACTCAACCCTTTGTCAAACCCTTTCCATGCTTCATAATCAACCTCCTAAATCACTTTGGTTGCCACCTCACCCTTGGTCAACCAGTTGACTGGTCAACATAGTCAACAAACCTCTTTAAGAGGCTTAAATGCCTCAAATGGCTTGATCCAAGCTAGCCCACTCCCCACCAATCCATTCCAGCAATTCTAAATTTTCCCTCACCTGCCACCTCAGCCTCCTTTGACCAGTTGACTGGTCAACATTGTCAAACCCTCATTTAAACCTCTTAAAGGGAGCACTATCATGTGCTAAACCCCTTTTCCTCCATTAGGGCTGCCCTAGGCCGACCCCCTTGTAGTTTAAAGCTCACTTAAAGCTCTCCTAACAAGGATCAGGCCCTGGTTTAGCCTTAAATGGCAGTGGTCCCCCCACCTCCCTAAATTTGGCCAATGGTTGGAGGGCCTTTCCCAGCCTTTCTCCCTGCCACCTGACGGCGTGGGACACTTGTCCCTCATCAGGGAGAGCCCCCTGATGCATCCCAGCCATCCATTTGGCTTGGGGATGTTTGAATAGGGCAAAAGGCTCAAATGAAGCCTCATTGGAAAACCTAACTTCTCTCACCATCTCAAGCCTCCCCAGCTGCGCTCTCTGCTCATCAAACCCCTCAACTATCTCCTCTTCATTTCCCAAGCCAAAACCACCCGTCCAAAGCTGCCGCCGGCGAGGATTCCGGCCAACCGAAGCATTTCTAGTTCAAACGCTTCTACCTCTCAATCAACTGCATTTCAGGACGTGGATTCAACAGGACAAATAAACGTTGACAGTCTACAAGTTCAGAGAATCCAAAAACGGTCCAAACCGTCCATCGAATCGCTGTAAATTTCTAACCCTAGTTTAAGACACCTAGTTTAAATAGCTTTTGTTTTAGTGCATATTAGGCTAAAATATTAATTCCCCATGATTTCTGTACATTCAAGCTATGTATATTTAAAATTTCAAGTAATTTCATCGACTGGATCGAGAGAACGAGCGAAAAAATGAATCCTAGGGCGTTTTCGCGGTTTGGCTCAGGCGCACGTTTTTTTGAACCGTTGATTTCTCGATCAACGGCCCAGATCGAGCCATCCCGCGGTTTGATTCAGCCGTGTATTCTATCTTCGGTTCAATCATCCATCCGACGGCATCCAGACCATCTATTTTGAACCGCGGGATTGACGCCAACCGTCCGATCTTTCCTCATCAGATCGGATCACGGGATTCGACCTGAACCGTTGATCTCTTTCACGCGGGGATCCGACGGTTGCGATGTGGCACTGACGTGTTTAAGTGGAAAATGCGTGATAGCGCCCGCGGTTGACACCTGGATGACTGCCGCCTTCGCGCTGGATGAACCCCGTCGTGCCATCTGTCCCGCCGGCGCCGCCGTTCCTTTTATAAATGATTTTTTTTTAAAAATGTATTTTAATTAATAAAACTTCAAAAAATCATAACAAATAAAATATAAAGCCAAAAAATCTGTATAATACCTCTTTCTGTTCAGTTTTTAATCATCTATTTTCTAAAACCTTTTTTTAATAAAAATATGTTATATTTTAAAAGTAATTTCACTTATACACTTTTCTGTATTTGTTTTATATTTAAAAAAATAAAAATTATTTTACCCTGAAATTTGGCATGAATATTATTGAGCACATACCTGACCTCCATTATTTTTTATATAGCTGTTGGAGTTATGTTTGAACAGTTATTAATTTTCTAACCTATATGTAGTTAGTAGTTTAAATAACTTTTGATTAATTAGTAATTTAAATAATTATTTTATAAAATTATTCTGATAATTTAAAATTTCAGAAATGTTTAAGTCTTAATTAAAGTTAATTTGAGGACTATTTTGAATTTTAATCAATTTGAAATTATTGTTAGTGTTTTAATTAACATCAAAACTTCAAAAATTTATATAAAAATAATTTAAATTAGAAATATATAAATAATATATATAAATTTCCAGAAAATTAAGAATTTTAATTTAAAACTGTTTTCAAAATTTAAAGTTCAATTTATTTCAATTAATTTCAATTAGTTGATTATATTTCATATTTAATTAATATTTAATTAAATATCATATTAAATATTTTGAAAATTAAAAATTATTTTCAAATTACTTTGAAAAGCCTGTGGATCTCACAAGTTTAAGTTTTTATTTTTAACGATATTTTTAATTATCTTATTTTAAAATTTATATCCTTGTGTATATAGGTTTATATTTATATATATACCTATATTTTGAAATGTAATTTAAAGTTATACATATTAAATTTTTTTAATACACTTGAGAGATCCTTTTGAAACCTTAAATATAGATTGAGCATGTTTGAATGGAAATTATGGGGAGTGATCAGTGCATAGTTGTGCTTTAACTATTCACTAATCAAAATTTAAGTTAAGTTAATAATATTAGTTTTTGCATGCTTAAGGTGCACACACCACTTAGATTTAGGCTCTCCTAGATCTAGGATTTGCTTGGTTTGATTGCATATTGCTTATGTTAAGTTAAGGGTTAGGGAAACTTTGATTTGAACCCATTCAAGTTTAGTGTCATTAAGGACAATAATTAAGGACTTGTTTAGAGAACTTAGAATATTTTCAATAATTAGGATTCACTTCCACTTGAGTTGAAACTTCAAACATTTAAACTTAGTGACATGTACAGCCACTAGGGAAATTTTCACTAAATTTGGAATTCATTAAGATCCCTAATTAATTTTCCTAAGTTTAAGCCTTAATTAAGCCTTTAAACCTTCCTGAAAATCTAATAAATCCATTTTAAATCCAAAAATTATGTTTAACCCCTCTAACTGACCATAATTAAACCCTTAACCAATGAAAATTAAAATCAAAAATTTTTGACAGCAATTTGAACCTTAATGTAATTTTAAGTGAAAATCAATATTTAATTCATTTAAGTAATTAAAAAAAATATTAAAATTTCCAAAAATTTCCCAAACACTTGGGAATCTCTCCTTAGGTCATTTCTGACCTTTGGAGTTGATTTCAAAGAGTTTGGGATTCATTTGGAGGAAAACCACAAAAAGCCCTCTAATTAAGAAATTTCCAAAAATTCATTAAGTAGTCAAATCTTCAAACTTCCATAACTAATTCCAGAAAAATCCAAATCACCTAAACTCACTTGCATTCAACTCCTAATAAGGTATAATATTTATTAAAAATATTAAATTCCAGAAATCTGCAATATTTCAAAAAGTCAACAAATTGGTCAAACCATAGTTCAAAACTAGTTCAAAACTTCAAACATTCGTAATAAAATGCAGAAAAATCCGATTTCAACGTACTTACTGTCTAACTGATCGTAGTAAGCTCTAGTATTTTAATAAAATGTTAACTTTCCAGAAAACACTTTTAATTAAAAAGTCAATTTTCAACCCCTTAATTAAATGATTAAAATATTCCAAAAATTCATAAAATTCAAAATTATTCTAAAATTCCAGAAAATATTAACTTAACGTTTAAAACATTCAACAAACCTTTTAAAATACAACAACCATCCTAAAGATGAAGTTTATTGGCTAGACTACTCCGGGCTGCGGGGCTAAGTGTCCTAAGGAGGCTGGTTCCTCGAGCCTGGTGGCACAACGCCACGAATGGATTCCAAGGGATGTTAAACCTTAAGAATAGATTAATTATTAATTATCTAACCTTTTAAAACTTCTAATTTAACTACATTAATTCGGTTTATCGGCTGGACTACTCCGGGCTGCGGGGCTAAGTGTCCTAAGGAGGCTGGTTCCTCGAGCCTGGTGGCACAACGCCACGAATCGATTAATGGCAAACTTAAATTAATCAATTTAAAAAATCAGCAACCGAACATTTCTAATAAAATTCATTAATTCTTAAGCCTTAATCAACCTAAAATATTTAATTATACCGGATATCACTGGGTAACCCAGGCCTACGAGGCTATTAATTTAGCCCCAAGGAAGGTGAAATAAACTTCACGGCCTCAGTGTGAAACAAAGGTGATATCCAACAAATAATTAAGTAAGTCTTAAAACTAATCTTAAGCCATTAATATTTGAATTCAAACTTAAATCCCTTAAACCTTCCAACCAATCGAACCTTAGATAACTTTAACTAATAATCCTAATTAGGATACATCAAAACCACACGATCTACCCCACACACTTTAGATGGTTTGCTAGGATCACCGACTCTAGTTTTAGGATAGGCCGGTGTTTTACTTTCTGCAATTGTGTGCCGAGTTTTCGAGTTTTTACTGCATGCTGTTTGCTAGAGTAGAATTGATGTGTTTATTTACTTACTTCCTGCATTCTGTGATTGATTGTACGTTAGATTTACCCCTAGGTTAGGAGCGAATTATACTTGTGCAATCTTATGCAGGTGGCCATGCTCATACAAGGAGCTAAAAATTAAAGGGGGCAGTTAATAAAAATATATATATATACTCTTTGCACAGGTACCTACCGCGCTTAAGACCCCCTTTAAATAAAAAGAGCATGGCCAAGTGTGGCGAAAAAAAATGCATCTTAAATTTTCATATTATAACTGCTTGGGATTGAATATACAACTGTTGATTATTAGGATAACCTTGCAGGATCGAGTCTAGATTTTCTTATTTCTCTCAATGTAAATTTAATTCAGTTATGGTTGTATTTATTTAAAATGGTTTGAGATTGGGATATAAATATCCAATTTGAATTCCAAAGAGGTGAAGACATCCCTAAAGGGGAGAGTCTTCTTCCATTTGGAATTCAAATTATGATACTTTGCAAATATCCAAAGAGGAAAGATAACACCTCGATCAAGGGGGAGTTTCTTTCCATTTGAATATCTTGAACCGACGAATCAAGATGTTCGTGAGAAGATGAAGGATTGGACAACGAGAAGAATCCCAAGTCTCAAAATCATTTGATTTAGGATTAGAAATCCGGGTTGTAGTCAGTGGTGCCCGGCCACTTTAATTTCTTGTAATTTCTGAGATGTAATAATGAGTGGCACTTGCCATATGGACATTCAATTTGATATATTTAATTGATTTATTTAATTGATTGCGCATTAGAACTCTTATTTTTCTAGTCTTTTTATTTGCATGCCGTGTTTGATTTAGCCTGGAATTCGAATTTAGGCTCTTAGGGGTCTGTCAAAAATTCTTCTACTTTAATTAAATAAAAAATTTTAAGATAAGATAGAAACTCTAAACGGTCTTAAGAAGTAAGCTCGGACTCGCCGAGGGTTTTTCATGCATTCATATTATACTTTCTCAACCTTGTTAGGCATCTCCCCGCCTGCGGGTTCTGGCAGACCACCTGGCCTATGAGGGTGCCGATCTGTCAAGGGGATGTTATGCAATCTCTAGGGAAAAACCTATTTTCTAAGCCAAAATTTTTTAAACTGCTACATACAGATTTTGCATTCAATCGAGTCAATTAGCATGCATCGCATTAGCAACAAATTTAAAAGAGTCTAATATTTAATTGTATTACTTAGACATCGAATACCCAACATGAGTTTAAGGGGCCAATTAGGATCCGCTCTAGATGTCGGCCCCGTTCTCAAAAACATATCTTAAATAACGTCCCTATCACTCTACATAAAAAGACCGGATTCATATTTTAAAATCGTTTAGGTGGTTTAGCTGGCTCCCCAATCCAGGCCGGGGTAAGACCAGATTCGCATTGCATTAGCTAGGTTCGGGGCGCTAATTTTTAGTGCCTAATTTAGACTTAGGTTCTGAGGCTGGCTCGGGCCATAAGACCTCAATTTTCGGGAATCGAATCCCAAATTTCTAATAAAATTGATCACTTAAACATTAAATCACTTTCAATCAAATTTAAGCCCAACATTTAGGATAGGCTGGAGTGTTTCTGAAGTGATTCAGAATCTCAAAACATTCCCTACTCCTCTTCCTTTGACTCTGAAAATAAGTGCTCAATATTGAACCAATCCCGATTGAAAATTCCTACCCTTTTCCTCCTCTGATATCGATCTTTGAAATTCTTAAATAAAATTTATACCGCTATTTTAATCGAGAGTTTTCGTAGGAAATTTCGATTTCCTACGATGTAATTAACTACGAGGTCTTGCGCTCGTAGGAGATTTAGTAACCCAGATCTAATTTTCAAAATCAAAATCTTTCAAAATCTCTAATTAATTATTTTTGGAAAATTTAAAATACAACGATCATTATTGTCATTTTCAAACGATCGATAATGATTAATGTCTCCTTTCTTTGGAAAGGTATATTAATTATTATCGTGAATTTGATTATGAAATTAATGATTTTGGACTTGATTTCAAATTTTGATTTTGAAATTTGAACCAATTAGTGAATGATATTTTCCCATTTAGGATGACATATCGTTCCTAGTGTTGTGTTAGATTTCAAAACTAAAATTCAAAAATTAATCTTCCCAAAGATAATTAAGTATTTTCAAAACTATATATACTTAAAGATAAATTTTTTTTTAATCAAAACACCCAACTAGTACCATAAGGGGGTGAACTCCATCCTTTCAGCATACACATACAAGCATTCAAATAACATTCATATCGTATCATATCTTTTCATCTTATAACTTATAATATAATGCCATAAAATGTACATTTAATTGTATGATCATTCCTTTGACAACAATAAAGAATTTGACAACAGTAAAGGATAATGATTGCATATAACTTGAGGGTAACAAAAGTATTACTGAAATAAAGAACCGTGTATACTTACAAAAGTTTGGAATCTGATTTCTCTTGCTAGTCCTTCCTTCGATGCCACCACGATTAATCACCTATAAGTATCAATTTCTCATTCTTAAAATCTACAATATAATTTAAAACAAAATCTTTTCTTTCTAAACTATTCTAGATTCTCTCTCTTTCCCTCACTCTCTCTCTCTCCCATTTAAAGCTCAACACATACATATATTCTAAAAATTCAATAGTTTGCATAATTATATATATTAATGAAAATAACACTTTACCCAAAACCTAAATTAATTTAAAATAAGTTGTTTTTTCGGATTTAACCTAAAACCCAAATTTTGGAAAACCTATTTTCATTAAAATGCTTAATTTTGCATGCTAAAACTTCTCATTCATCAAAATAATAATTATGGAAAAGTAATTTTTGGATTAACTAATTTTAAAAATTAGAAAAATGCTATTTTGTGAGAAAAACTCGATTTATACCCTTAGAAACCCTCTTAGGACCCTTAGGAACCAAGTTTATAAAAGCATTTTCAAAAACTACAACTTTAGAGAAAACCCTAATTTTAGAAATCCTAGAAATTCTTGGAGAAAGTTATGTTTTCATGGTTAGGAACTCTTCCTAAATCTTTCCTAACATTTTCTTTAAAAGATATCAAGTTTTTGAGAAACCCTAGATTTTTAATCATGAAAGAGTTTAGAGGAAAAGGAATGTTTCTAAGTTTAAATCATACCCTTTCTCTTCCTTAAGATTTCCCCTTCATTTTCTCCTAAAACCGCCGCAGGAAAAGATCTCCACCGCCGGCCAAAATCGCCTCCCGTCCTCCTTTGCTCGTCCGCCTCCTCCCTTCCGCGCGCCTCTTTTGTTCAGCCAAACCGTGCGTGAAATAAGAGGGGGAGGCCCGATTTGCTTAATAGGGAGAAAGGGAAAATTCCAAAAGACTCATATGCCCTTACTTAAACTCTCCAAGTCTTAATAACCTCTAAGGGTATTATTGGTATAATGAGACTTCTCTAATTTTTAATTTCTAAATTAAGCAAAATTAAAAATAAGTTTTATACATCAAATTTCTTAGAATTTTGCGTAGAATTTTATAAAAATTTTCCCGTTGAAATCCGACAATATTGAATTTTTCACTTAAAACTCGTCGCGGCGCTTTGAAAAGCATGCAAGGTCTAAAATGGCATTTTTCGGGTTTTCACATTGTCTCAAAATAACTACTGATTAATCATGGTTATGGCATGTAACACTTTTTCATGCAAGCATGAAAAACCTTAGGAATATTACCTAAAAAGATTTGGTTAGAGGTATACTTAAACTAGACTTAACTAAGGATCTCATGTGTGATACACGTCAATTAGGAAAATATGTGAAATCCTCCATTCATTCTAATAAAGATCTTAGAACTAGCAAACAATTATTAATCATTTATATGGATCTTTTTGGATCGGTTATCACTATGAGTATAGGATGTAAATCTTTGGATTTATAATAATTGATGATTTTTTTAGATTCAATTGGGTTAATTTTTTATTTCATTAGAGTGAATCATTTGAGGAATTTAAAAGCTTTTCTACTTGGATTCAAAGGAAATTAGAGTGTGAGATTTTATCAATTCAAAGTGATCATAAAGGAGATATTGAAAATAAAAAAATTGAAAATTTTTATAAAGAATTTGGAATTTATCATAATTTTTTAGTACCTAGAACCCCTCAATAGAATGAGGTTGTCAAAAGAAAAAATAGAATATTAATAGAAGCTACTAGAGCCATATTGGCAGAATACTCACTTTCAAAATATTTTTGGGCTAAAGTAATTAGTACGACTTATTATATTTTGAATAGGGTACATTATATCCAAATTGAAGAAGACACCCTATAAACTTCTTAAGAGTACAATACCTAATCTTTTATATTTGCATGTTTCTGGATGTAAGATATTCATTCAAAATAATGGTAAATCTCCTTTGGGAAAATTTGATCCTAAATTTGATGAAGAAAATTTTCTTAGATATTCTAGTGTTGGCAAATCCTATAGAGTTTTTAATAAGATAACTTTGGTAGTTAAGAAGATCACACATGTTATTTTTGATGAATCTTATATTTTGAAAGAGCCAAAGTTGGAAGATGATCATATTGGAAGTATTTCCCAAGAAATTGAAAAGTTAAATTTGGAAGAGAATGTTAAAACTGAAAACCCTTTGCCAAGAGAATGGAAATTTTTTAAAAATCATCCTAAGAAATTAGTTTTTGGAGAACTTAGTGAGGGTGTTATAATTAGGCATGGACTTATAAAAGAAGTGAATCATTCTTCCTTTATATTGATGATTGAAACCACAGCTATAAATCATGCACTTTCGGATAAATTTTAGATTTTGCTCATGCATGAAGAGTTGAATTAATTTATTTGAAATGATATTTGATAATTAATTGAAAGGCCTATGGTTCAAAGTGTAGTAGGAACTATGTTGGTGTTCCAAAATAAAATGAATGATGTCGGTGTTGTGATTAGAAATAAGGAGAGATTGGTGGCTAAGGGGTATAATGAAATAGAAGGGATTGATTTTGAAGAAGCGTTTTCTCCTATATATAGACTTGAAGTAATTAGAGTTTTGTTAGCCTTTGCATATTTTAAAAGTTTTAAATTATATCAAATAGAAGTTAAGAGTTCCTTTTTTATGGGGTAATATAATATGATGTTTATATTTAGCAACCTCAATGTTTTGAAAATTCTAAATTACCTAATCATGTGTTTAAATTAAAAAAAGGTATTGTACGTATTAAAATAGGCACCTGGGGCTTGATATGAGAGGTTAAACACTTTTCTATTAGAAAGGTCATTTATAAAAGGAAGTGTGGACACCACTCTTTTTTGAAAAGGATAGGAGATGACATGCTCGTTATTCAAATATATGTTGATGATATATTGTTAGGATCAACAAATAAAAATCTTAATGATGATTTTTCAAAAATAATGAACAATAAATTTGAAATGAGTTTGAAGAAAGATTTAAGCTATTTTTTTTATTTTAGCATAAAGCAAAATGAGGAAGAAATTTTTCTTAGTTAATTGAAGTATATTAAGGACATCTTTAAAGAAATTGATAATGATAAACCAGTGATTACACAAAAGCATTCCTCAGTGTTATTAGATAAGGATTGTAAGAAAAAATTTGTTGATCAAAAGAAATTTAGAGAAATAATTGGATTATTTCTCTACTTGACTATTAGAAGACCATATATCATATTTAGTATTTATTTGATAATGATAAACCTTAAAGAAATTGATAATGATAAACCAGTGACTACACAAAAGCATTCCTCAGTGTTATTAGATAAGGACTGTAAGAAAAAATTTGTTGATCAAAAGAAATTTAGAGGAATAATTGGATTATTTCTTTACTTGACTATTAGAAGACCATATATCATATTTAGTATTTATTTGTGTACTATGTTTCAATCTGATCCAAAGAAATCACATTTGATAGTAGTTGAAAGAATTATGAGATATCTTTTGATAACTTCAAATATAGGAATTTGGTATCATAAGCACAACTCTTCTTTTAAAATCATTGGATATTTTGATTTAGATTTTGTAGGATGTAGGGTTGATCGAAAAAATACTTATGGAACTTGTCAATTCATAGGAAACCCTTTAGTTTCTCTATCTAGTAGAAAACAATTTTCAATATCCCTTTCTACTATTGAAGCAAAATACATTGCCTTAAGTAGTTGTGTGGCATAAGTTTTTTGATTAAAACATCAATAGATTGACTTAGGATTTTCAATTGCACCATTCTAATTTTATGTAATAATATTAGTATCATATGCATTTCAAATCCTATTCAACATTCTAGAACCAAGCATATTGATATAAGGCATTACTTCATTAGAGATCATATAGCTAAGGGAGAAATTGAATTGCATCATGTTGCTATTGATAATCAACTTGCAGACATTTTTATAAAACCATTGTCCTTTGAAAAATTTAGTACTTTAAGAATCAGTTTATGTGTGATTGATCTTAATGCTTAAATTAAAATTCTACAAACTTAATTTGCTATGTAATTATGTGTTTGTTTATTTTCTTTTGTGGATTATTTTGTTTGTTTTATTTTGCATTTTTTGTTTTGTTTTTTATTTTATTAGAAGCATATCGTATTGTTTGGAAAGGTTTTTGTTTATCATGTCTTATTTTAAGTGTTCTCTTTGTACTGTATGAAATTTTTTGTACTGTGCAAATTCCATAGCTGGTGTATGGTAGGTTTCTGAGTTGAGCGTGCAAACTAAGTTTTTCATTGAATTTCATACTATATGATTTCATCATTGTCTTTACAAATTGTATTTCTTGGTTTGTATGATTGGGGGTGATATTCCAATCGTTTAGTTCTTTTTGTCAGATCGTACATACGAAATTGGATTTCATCTATACAATACTATTGTTAGTTTTTCATATGGATGAACCTAATCGTCATAAAACAATCTTTAATTTTTTGATCATACCAATTCATATGTATGATCATTTGGTCAAAAAGTTGGTCAAAAAGTCTGTACAAAATGATGTCTCATAAATGGCATTTTATGAAAAACCATTTCAGTTTTAGTCATTTCTATTCGTTTGTACGAAACTTTTTTCATCTCATACAATTTTAGAATCATACATATGATCCATATTTCATATAGTATGATAGGTAATTTTTCTTTAAATAGAAGGGTCTTGGATAAGTTTCTTCTTCACTTTCTCATTTGTTTCCAAACCTTTTAAAGTCAAAATCTTAGAATTGGCAAGCAGTAGAAAACAACCTCGCACTTCTAAGGGCTCTTCCTCTAGATCTGGTAGGGATGAAAATTTTCCTTCCAAAGAGAATGAGGAAGCTTTTAATAGTTATTTTGCTACAAAAATAACCCCTTCCCAACTCCTCATTCAGAATTATATCAACTTTTCTATCATGCCCCTATTTGCCTCAACCCAATTTTCCTTCATCCTTAATTTGATTTATGCCTACCACCATGAAACCTTTCAATTATTCCTTGCAAACATGAAGGTAAACCAAGACCACATTAAGATTACTTCTTTTGTCTTTAAGCTGTGTGTAGAGATCACTAAAGAAGATCTAGACAACTTCCTTAACCTAAGAACCCAAGGAGTTAGAGCACACACTTTAACCTCTAGAGCCAATTTTAACTAGTCATAAATAAATCAGACTCTTCTAAGTGCTGTCAAAATTATCCATCTATCTCGTGTGTACACTCTCAACCAAAATGCCAGAATCATTAAACATGTTTTAAGAACCTCTATAATTCCAAAAGCTGGAGATCACATAAACTTGATTCCTCTTTGGTCCACTTTTACTTGATTATGATTGAAAAACCTTTTGATGAAGCCCAACTTATCATGGATTAAAATTACAAACTTTCTGATATTGGACTTCCTCAAAATAAAAGGAATAAAAATGTAGCCTTAGGACATCAAGTTGCCTAAATCTTAGAGAAAAAGTACAACCTAATCCATCTTAATCCACCCACTAAACTTTCTATTTTCTTTATTGACGCCTCTTTTTGGGAACTCTTTGGGTGGGATCAAAGTATTGAGGGAGATAATTTTGAGCAAAAATGAGGAGCTCCTACTCCAGCACCTGCACTTGGACCTGACCAAAATTTCTAGCAAGAAATTGTCCAACACTTTGATAGAATGGAAACTCATTTTGATCAACACTTTGATCAAATTGAGAATCACCTGAATAAGCATGATGCTAGATACAATGAGGATATGGGTTGGATCCGAGGGCAATTTGAACATTAATGTAGCTATGATCATTATTTACTTTTCAATGTTCAACCAACCACCTCCTCCAGATCAATGCCCCTCTAATTATTAGTTGTACTTCTATGCTGTAGTTGCTAATGTGTTTATGTATTTGTTATTGAGATACTTTTCTATAATTTTAGTGATTTTATGTGTTAGTGTATTCATATGTTATTCTTGCATTTAGAATGATGTGATCTTAAATGGAAAAGGTGCTTGTATCTATTTTGGATGATAAATGAAATGATGAAATGTTGTGTTGACCTGCATTGAAATTTCACTTCTTGAAATATTTATTTTTCTTTAAACAAATCATCTATGGTTGATCTCTTGATTAGAATATTTAATTATTTGTTCTACAAACTAATTTCCTTGCAAAATTTAATCTTTCAAAGTTTAAATTAAAATTATAACTGGATATAGATTAGGAGATCAATTTTATGTTCGTATAGCCAAGTATTATTTAGATATAATTATTGCAAAATAAATGTCTTATTTATTTTATTTTCTTTTCAATGTGTTTATTTTTATTATTATTGGAATTTGAATTAAGAATATTGATATTAAAAAGGCCAAAAAGTAAAAAAAAAATGATGCACAAAGCATGCAAAAATTAAAAAAATGCATAATTTTCGCAAATAAAAAGAGGTACAAAATAAGCCCGAGTAAAAAAGACGCACAAAGTGTGTTACAAATAATTGAAAAGATGTTCAATGTCACCAATTGAAAAATTCATATTATTCTTTTCGTTATCATTCTATCTCTAATCTAAATCCATATAATCAATAATCATCTTCACTATTGAATTAGAAATTAATTAATCTTTATTTCGTCAATTTTGTAATAATCATTTTTATTTAATTTGTCTAGAATGAACAGTGAACTTGGTTGACTTTTTTTATCTTATTTTTTATTTGATTTAAAATTTGAAATTTTCTTTTCAGCAATAGGAAGTTACTCTTGTATTTGCAATTTGTTTCGAATCTTCTTCTTTATCAACAATTTTAATTTATCCTTAGAAATTTACCATTTCAAGAGATACTTGTCAAAAGGGTGAGGCATAATATTGTTTGATATTGTTTGATGTAATGCAATATTTGTTTGATTTTGTTATGATTTTTTTGTGTGTGTATGATTGTGTTAGTGTGTTGTTTATGTTTTTTGTTATTTCAGTTTTTGGGTCATTTGTTTATTTGTAGTGTTTTCTTATTTTTATTGGATTTCCTAAATTTAAATTGGTCATTCATTTAGGGCGAGCTAAGAGGAAAATTTGCTTTAAATGTTATCTCAAACAATAATTGCTTTGTCATCATAAAAAATGGAGAGATTATTGCAACTTAGCTTATAAAACTATATTTTTATATTATGTGAGTTTTTTATGATGCCAAAATCTTATTGGGTTGATTAGTATTTCTCTTAATATATATTAGAAAATTTTATTTGTGTTATTTATGTGTACTAACATTTCAAGGAAATCATAATTTAGACCGCTGGTGACATCAAGACAAATTAGATTAGGGTTTATTATAATTGAAGTCTATGTTTTTTCTATTTTTCTTGAGACTGAGAGGGTGTGATTGTAATTAGATAATCGTACACAGACACACTAGGGGAGAGTCAAAACTTGTATTTTTAAAACTATTCATACTGTATGATTATTTAATCGTAAAGAATGATTTGACCTATGAAAAACTCGGTACAACTCTTGTATAACTCGGTATTTCTCGATTTAGCTCGGTATAACTCGGTATTGGGTCTTCAAATGATGTTATTACTCGTTATTATTTGGTATTGTTCAGTATTTGCTTGGTACAACTCATTTTTTGGCGGGATTTTGCCTCTGACCAGACATTCCTCTGCGTCCGGTCGGAGGACATAATTACTCTAGAAAGCAGTTAATCGAATCATGCCTTAGAAATTTTTGATTGAACTGTTTGTACTATACAAAGTTACATTCATACAAATGATGTCCATAGTATGAAATGGCTACATACCAGTTCATCCTAAATGAACTCACCATTTTCTGAATTGATCATACTGTACGAAATAAGTTTTGTACATATGATGTCTAGAGTATAAAATGGGTGTGTACCAGTTCGTCCATTTGAACAGGTAAATTTGTTGTGTTGGATCTAGTAATTAGGACATTAAGCCTAACTAAATGTCCCAAGGCTAACCAAGAGGGGGGGTGAATTGGTAATTTAAAAACTATACTTCTACTCTTGGATTTTTAGAAAACCTTTTTAATTATTAATGCAAGTTAATTTAAAGTTTAAAAAATAAACTTTTCAACCAGAGTAAACAACTTGCAATGAAATTAAATGCGGAAGAAAAATAAGAAAGAACACACCAGATTTATAGTGGTTCGGTCAAATCTTGACCTACGTCCACTCCCCGGAGGCACCCTCCGAGTATTGCACTAATACCACAAAGTGACTCTCCTTTTGCCCCCACAGCAAGGCGGAGAAGCCTGTACAAAATCACTTCCACCTTCCCCGGTGCGGCGGAGTAGCCGGGTTCTTTGACACCAAAGAGATCTTCTTCTCGCCAAAACTTCCCTCAAGACGACCCTTGAATCCGATGGTACTGAAGTGCAAGTTCGCCGGAGCAACCGTGTGAATATCCCCTTCACACTCTCTTGAAATCCCCTCCAAGGTTCTTCTCCCTCTCAAACTCCACCCTTTCCTCTCTCCCTTTCAAGTTCTCTCTTCTAGTTTTCTCCCAAAGAATAAAGACACAATGGCTATCAAAGATACACTTTGTCGTCCTTTTACACTCTCCAAGTGTCGGCAGAGAACCGGACCGATGTTGTTGAACTTCACTTGAGAGCCTTCAAAGGAGATGGGAAGAAACAAAGAGATCTTCTTCTTCAAGTAACCTTGTGAATCCCTCACAAACCCCTCACTTGATCTCTCACTCTTCACTCTTACAATCTCTCCCAAACTCTCACACTCAATGACCCCTCTCAAGAGAAAACAACTTCAAAGGCATTTGAAATAGTTTCTAGGACTCCTTATATAGAAAGGACATGAAAAACCGTCCAAAAATGGCTAAAAATATGTTTTTCTGCGCACCGGATCGTCCCGTACGAACCATTTGTTCATCTGTACGAACCAATTTCGTCCTGGACGAAATTGGTTCGTCCCGGGACGAAAAATTTTGTCCGGTACGAACAGTTATTTGCGCAAATGATATAACATTGTAAGTAAGAAGAATTTATCAAAGACATGATTCAATTTAGACATTTTGATTATTGAAAATCATTACAAGTGAGATGTAAAAAAAATCTATATTTCAAAGTTCAATAGAATATAAATGAACATTAGATCAACTTGAATTAAGAGATTAAACGAATTTGGAAAGAAGAGAATTACCTCATGTGGTGCTTTGCACATCTTTTTAAAGTTTTGGAGCACATTTTTGTGCATTTGTCTTTGGTTGGGCTTATTTTGTGCCTCTTTTTCACTTTGCAAATTTTTGCGATTCCCTTTTGATTTTTGTACATTTGTACAATGTTCAAGAGTAATTTGACCAATTCTTTCCAAAATCTATAATCTAAGATTTCAAATATTTCTAGGTGCATAAATATCATTTGAGCATAGAAATACAAAATAAGAAAACATCAAAATTTCCAGAGAGCTGATCGTCCGGTACGATAATTATTTTCGTCTGGACGAAATTTTTCCAGAGCACTGCTCGCAGGTTTCAAAATCATAAGAGTGGGGTGAATTTTGAAAAAGATGCGCAAAGCGCCACATGTGGTAGTTATTTCTTTCCTTAATTTTTTAATCTCTTAATTCAAAATTGATCTTATGTACATTTATATTACATATTGAAATATGAAATATAAAATTTTTATATCATCATTTTTACAATGATTTTCTCTATCTTAAATGTCTAAATATACTCATGTGTTGATTAATTCTTTTTAGTTTCTATGTTATATCTCTTCTTAAATTCTATGAATTTTATGATTTGGCTAATGTTTTAATTTTATTTGCATAACTTATGTCAAACACTTTAAAGGTTAAATTTTTAAATGATTTTCATATGTCTGCTTACATTTCTAGTCTTTTTCTTCTTCACTTTTTGATGTTGTCAAAAAGGGGGAGAAATTGTTTGTTGTGTCTTGTGTATTCGTATCGTTGTGTGTTTATTTTGTTTAATGTATGTGTGTTTGTTTTGTTTAATTTTGTATTTCTAAAAATTTTAACAACAAAAATAATTTTAATGCCTCCTTATTTTCATATGTTCATTAATTCAGGGGGAGTTTAGGAGATTCTTAGAATTTCAAATTATACAAACAATAATTATTTTGCCATCATCAAAAAGGGGGAGATTGTTAGGAAAGTTGCTATTTGCATATTTTACATTATTGCAACTTGTATAGTTTTGATGATTCCAAATATTATTGTTTTATGTGTTGTTATCTTCTAACATTTTTTGGAAGATTTGTTTTTGCTCTTGTGTGTACTAATATTTCAGGAAAATCGAACCCCAGACTACGAAGACTTCAAATCAGATTCAGCATGAGATACTCTGTGAATTTGAAGCTTGTACTTTTTATTTGAATTAAATTTGAGAGGGAGTGATTGTAATTGAGTGAATAAATATACACACACTTAAAGGAGATCTTGAAAAAGTTTTTGTACTGATCGTACGGGACGAACATTGTTCGTACGGGACGATCAGATCAGTTATCTCCTTGTAAGAGCAATGGAACGAAAAGGAACTGAACTGGAAAATTTTTCTAAGGGATTATCGTCCAGACGAAATCATTTTTCGTCCCAGGATGAATTTCTCTGTAAAAATTTCGTCCGGTACGAACAATTATATCAAAAGTTGGTTCCAAAAACTGCAGAACGTTGCCAGAAACTGCCATAGTTGGTTCCCATCGTCCTGGACGAACTGGACTTCGTCTGGACGAAATTTTTACAGAGAAATTCGTCCTGGGACGAAAAATGATTTCGTCTGGACGATAATCCCTTAGAAAAATTTTCCAGTTCAGTTCCTTTTCGTTCCATTGCTCTTACAAGGAGATAACTGATCTGATCGTCCCGTACGAACAATGTTCGTCCCGTACGATCAGTACAAAAACTTTTTCAAGATCTCCTTTAAGTGTGTGTATATTTATTCACTCAATTACAATCACTCCCTCTCAAATTTAATTCAAATAAAAAGTACAAGCTTCAAATTCACAGAGTATCTCATGCTGAATCTGATTTGAAGTCTTCGTAGTCTGGGGTTTGATTTTCCTGAAATATTAGTACACACAAGAGCAAAAACAAATCTTCCAAAAAATGTTAGGAGATAACAACACATAAAACAATAATATTTGGAATCATCAAAACTATACAAGTTGCAATAATGTAAAATATGCAAATAGCAATTTTCCTAACATGTTGAACTATCCGTACTGTACAAAATTGGGTTTGTATAGATGACATCTAGAGTATGAAATAGACTCATCCATTTTCATACCAAATAAAGCATGATTTGGTTAAACTGATCGTACTACATGAAATTAATTTCGTACATTACACCGATCATAGTATGAAATGCAATCATATAGAATCATACTAGATGAACTTGTTCATTTTTTAACTGTTCATATAATACGATGTCAGTTCGTACATACAACTAACAGAGTATGAAATTAATTTCGTACATGTTCATACCAAGATTTTTGAATTATTTGCACTATGAAGTATGAGCATATTGTATGAACCAATTCGGTCAAATTAAAATTTTTAGTTTTCTTAAAGTTTTTCTTGTCCTTTCTATATAAGGTCCTAAAAATTGAATGTCCAAGAATTCTAACTGAGAATTTATTTTGAGAGTGCACTTGGAGATTGTTTGGGAGAGTTTCTTGGGAATAGAGAGTGAGAGATCTTTTAAGAAGAATTTTTGAGGGGATTCACAAGGTTGCATAATGGTGAGGATCTCTTACTTATTCTTCAAAGTTCTTCCCTACTTTCTTGAAGTCTATTGAAATAAAATTTTCAAAGAAGCAACCGTACTCTGTCTACACAAATAGGGTATGAAAGGATGATGATACTCTGTCGACACCAAGAGAGTGTGAAAGGATGACAGTTCTCTGCTGACACCAGGAGGGGAGAAAGGATGCCGGTTCTCTGCCGTCACCAGGAGGTTGAGAAAGGATTACGATACTCTGTCGTACCAGAGATTGGTGGAAGAGAGGGTAATTATAAGGGCTTCTCCGTCTTGCTGTGGGAGCAAAAGGAGAGTCACTTTGGTATAATATAATACTTGAAGAGGGAGTATTCAGGAAGTGGACGTAGGTCTTGTTGAACTGAACCACTACAAAAATTAGTTTTTTTGTATTTACTATATTTATTTTCTACAATTTACTCTTTATGGTTGAAAATTTCATTTCGAGAGAAGTTTTCATTGTGCTTAAAACTTTAATCATTTTTTTAATTACTAAGAGAATTTTTAAAATTACTAATTCACCCCCCCCCCCCTCTTGGTTAGGCTTGGGACCGATTTAATATGTCTAATAACTTATTCAGACTTTCACACCCGACATCAAATTTTTGCCAGACCACTGAATGACATCAAAGTTTCACTAGAGCACCGCCTGACATTGGAGTTCTGCCAAACCACCACCAGACTACCGACTTAGGCCCAAAATTTTACCAGACCACTGAAAAAATTCTGAGTTATACTAGACCTCTGAATAATGTTTGAACTTCTGCCAGACCTCTGCTTGATGTTAGACAACTGCCAGACCACCGCCAGACATCGAACTTCTAAAAGGACCACCGCCTGATGTTGGACTTCTGTCAGACCACCGCCCAACGTCGGAGTTCCACCGGACCAACACTGTCATTGGAGTTCTGCCTGACGCCGGAGTTCTGCCAAACCACCACCGGACCACTAACATAGGCCAAAACTTTTATCATACCACCAACAGAAGTATGAGTTTTGCCAGACCACTAAATAATGCCTATATTTCCACCTGACCATTTCCTGATGTCAAACTTCCATCAGGACCTCCACTTGATGTCAGACTTAAATTAGGACTACCACCTTATGCCAGACATCCATTTGACCACCACCCAATGCAAAAGTTCTGCTGGACCTCCACCGAATGCTGGAGTTCTGCCGGACCACTACCTGACGGCAAAGTTCTACCAAACCATTAATAGACCACCGAATGAAGCCTGAACTTTTGTCTGACCAATAATATAAGTTAGATTTCCGCCAGACCACTAACAGAAGTTAGAGTTCCGCTAGACCACCAAATAATGCATTGACTTCTACTAGACAACCACATGACGTCAGACTTTCATCGAACCACCACCTGATGTTAGATTACCATCACAACCACCACCTAATGCTGGCTTTCTACTGGACCACCACCCAACGCTGGAGTTCTGTCGGACCACATCTTGACACTAGAGTTTTGTTAGATCACTGCTGGACCATCGATTAAGGACTGAAATTTCTCTGAATCACCGATAAAAGCGGAGTTCTACTAAACCACCGAATAATGAACGATCTTCCGTTGTACCACCGCCTGATGCTTGACTTATGCCGGACCCCCGCATGACGTCAAACTTCTATCAAGACCACCACCTGATGTCGGACTTCTGCCAAACCATAGCCAAATGGAGGAGTTTTGTCAGACCATCGCCTGACGCTGGAATTATGCCAAATCACTACAAGACCACCAACTAAGGCCCGAACTTTCTCAAGACAATCAGCAAAAGTTGGAGTTCTTCCATTCCATTGAATAACTCCTAGACTTCAGTCGAACCACTAGCTTATGACAATGTTCTTTATGACCCATGTCTCTTACCAACTTTGAGCCATCCGACCTCTGTCGCCTACCACGGTCCTTCCGACCTCCATCGCTAGACAACAATCTTTATGACTCTGTCTCCTGTCAACTATGATCCTTTTGACCTCCGACTCTTACTACAATCCTTTTGACCTCATGGCTAGATAATAATTTTTTTGACCCCTATCCTTCCGACCTCCGTCGCCTACAACAGGCCTTTCGATCTCCATCGCCAGATAAAAAGTCTTTCTGGCCCCTATCTCCAGTCGATTATGGTCCTTCCGACCTCTATCGCCTACTATGGTCCATCCGACCTCCATCGCCAGACAACGTCCTTATGGACCCTTGTCACCTGCCGACTACATTCCTTCCGACCTATGTCACATACTACAGTCCTTCCGACCTCCATCGTTAGACAATGTTCTTTTTTACTACTATCTCCCACTGATTTTTGTCCTTCCGACCTACCTCGCTAGCCAACGATCTTTTTGACCTATGTCTCTCGCCGACTACTGTCCTTTTGACCTCCCTCGCCAGACAATGGTTCTTCCGACCACTGTTTTACTAGACTATGACCTTTTCGACCTCTATTGCTCGCCAACTATGGTTCTGCCGACTAAATAAACATTTCAATACTTATTCTTCCAATTCCCACCATGTAATATGCTATACATTTGCTACATCAACCCAAGGTCTTCCTCCCAATGAAGTGCCTCATTTGTAATCAACTGCAAATAATAGTGTATTCATTCAAGCTAGGCCAGGCCCCGTGATTTTTTCTCCTTTTAAGGGGTTTCCATGTAAAAATTTTGGTTTCTCTTTTGAACGCTAAATCCTCTCTTTTATCTACTTGTGTGTTGGATCTTTGTACAAAGTTAATATTAAATTTTATATTTCTCTAGCGCTGCGAATATTCTAGGACACAACACTTCTAAACTTACTCAGAGACCAAAAGATTGATTATGAAGGCCATCACCGGCCAGTTACGAAGCAACATATGCCTAGGCATTGAGAGTCATTTTACTTGAAGTATTTTTTATTCTTTAAGATGTAGCATTTACATTTCACATTTGGCTCATAGAGATTTTAAGCATCTTGAGCACTTCTTAATTTTTCTCTAGTATATTGCTTTTTCCTCTGTACTCATAGATTCTAGATCACCGATGACAAAATTTTCTTGTTAGTAAGATCAGATGCCATTCAGCACGAAAATATTTGAATCCATCCGACTAAAAAGCCTTAAAAGCTGCGCAAAGTGATAGTCGAATATTTTTGTTAAAACCTCAGGCATTGGCCGCTCATTCAACCAAAAAGCATTAAAAGCTGCTGGTCCATTAAACTATTTCGGATTATATATCAAAACATAAATAAATGAAGGAAACTGTTTGCATTTAAGAGTAGTGGCATGTAAGAGGTTAGCCAACCATTTCGGATCGACAAAGGTGTTGACAGAGATATTGATACTTACAATTCTGACAGAGCCATTATGATTTTGTCAAACTTGTATGAAAATTTGACAAATCTATTGGCGTTAATAAATGATTCTATTTTATGTCAGGCCCTTCTGGTTTTCAAAGAAATAATTCAATTGTTGTCAAATCTTTGGGACTCCAGTAAAGAGAATCCAAATAAACAAGCAATTACATGGTGTGTAAATAAACTGAACCAGAAATTATTTCTTAAAAAGCCTTATTTATTTAATTTAGTGCTGTATTTTTTGGAGACAAAAATATTTGTCTGTTTTCTTATTATTTAAAATTTTATTTTATTATTTATAATTTGATTTGTAATTATAACTACAAGAAAATTATTATCCGGTTTGTTGAAAAAATTTGTAAAGTTGATTGTATAGTAAGTTTTGTTAATTTAATTTATTGTTATTTTGTTGCGGGTAAAATAAATATGAGAGATAATTTATTTGTATTTGGTTAACGTAAAAGCACATAATATTTGATAAAAGTATGGTCACTTTTTAAAAAAAGATGACGTGACAAAACAATTTGGCGAAACATTTATTAACACTTATCTTCTTGGCAAACTTTCCTATCTATTTTACAAAATTTGCATGGATTTGTAATAATATAAGTATATTTTTAACTGTTATTCTAGTCATCATGAACATAGTATTTAATGATATAATAAAGTCTGTCGAATACATGAAAGAAAAGTACATAGAAATTACGTCGAGTCTCTGCAACCACTGAATTGTTCCCTGCTTCCTCTCTCCATTGGCCAAGAGTTTTCCATGGTCTTCGCTTAAACTTGAGGGAAGCCATGTGGTTTGTTTCTTAGGGTTTTATTATTAGCTTAATGGCCCGTTGCTCTCAGCTGGTCCTCCATTTCCTTAAAGCCACTCGTTCAAAGAATGACCAAAGAAAGGAAACAAACCATGTATACCTCAAGCTAGCAAGATAGTTTGAAGGTTATATGAAGCAACACTGCCAAGGGGATAGGCTTGCCATGACTGGGAAATCTCTCTCTCTCTCTCTCTCTCTCTCTCTCTCTCTCTCTCTCTCTCACACACACACACACACACACACACACACATACACTCACATAAAATCATCTTATACAATCAAAGACCTGTTAACGACCAGCTTACACTCGACCTCGATAGCATTTACTTTTATATATAATGTCAGTGAATGGTTTTTGTTAATTATTTGAAAACTATTCTACATTCATTAGCAGGAGGGAAATAATGCAATATTGGTATTATTGCTAAAAGCAACTCAGCACTCCTCTATTACAGCAGGCTACCAGAAGAACAAATTAATCTCTGCACAGCCTTCACGTAGACTGATAGATCATAGCAAACTCCTCTAATCCTATCCTTACACCAGTACACCATTTGCACTTATATATACATATACCAGCTACATTAAATTGTGTACAAGTTAATTACATAGAAATGGAAATTGGTATTTCTTCATCCTAAGCTGTCTTTGCTATACTTTAGTATTATGTACTACATTTCTTATATGATATCAGAGTTTCTTTGGCTCACAGATGATACATCCTGAAATGGAAGCTTCCTTCTCTTCGCACGCCGAAGACGCTTCAACAGAAGCCACCGCAAATGATGTCACTGATAAGCTAAATAGATAAGACCTTTCTCTTATGTGTATAAGTCGGCTCACATATATGAGTTGAACTCCACTCCCACTGCCATGGCAGTATGCACTTTTGTTAGATGAGTAGAGCCGAACCTGAAACAGAGTTAGGCAATAACAAAGAGGAAGAAGAAGAAAGGGGTTAGCAGTAAACAATCAATAGCCATGTTAGATAACCCGAGAGCTTCATCTTCTTCCATAGAGAACAGCTGCTACAGTACTCAGCTTAAGTAGCTAAGTTGGTTACAAAAGCACCGGTTGAGATCACACAGCAGTGATCCAACGGTGAGCAGAAAAAGTGCATACTGCCATGGCAGTGGGAGTGGAGTTCAACTCATATATGTGAGCCGACTTATACACATAAGAGAAAGGTCTTATCTATTTAGCTTATCAGTCACCATTCTTTTTTATTTTTTAAAGTTCTTTATCTCTAACATTAGAACCATATATAATCCCTATCCAGTTGTCCAACGAAACTAGTGCACTTGGAGGTCCCAAATCCTCAAACTGTGTTGAGCAAATAGCTACGTTGGCTTTGTCAACAATTTTATTTCCACACCTCCCCATCTTGTCGTTGAACCAACTGGCATTTCAAGACCAAATGTTGTTTACAATCAATGGAAACTAGTCAACATAAACCTCAGCGCTGCCAACTGTTCAACCATCACCGTTGGCAATCTCCCATATGTACTGCATCTCGAGATCTGGAGCACGCTCGAATGCCGGCTTCAAGCTACCAATAGGTCGTGCTTGATACATCTTAAGAATTAGCTCCATCACATCTCTAAGGGACAACTAACTCTGCTCCAATATCTCACAAATGCCAATACCATCATGGACAACATCGCAGCAACCGGTAGCTCCATCGATAGAAATGAAATTATGCTCTGTACACTCAACAAACTCCCTTCATAATATTTGGCCTTCAAGACCACCATCCAAACCAAATTGACTTCCACTAGTCTTGAAAATCTCTAGTCTCTACTATTGAGCGAAGAAATTAACATCTCCATGGAATCACAGCCAAAGACTCCTCAACCCCAAACCTTACTGTTGCTTTGAACATAGGCAGAGGTTGCAGTCGTACCCGACTTTTTTGCATCCTATTACAACAGAGGTTACTCTATTCCGCAGACCTTTCCTATATCCATTCCCCCTCCGCCTTAGTCATCTGCTACTTCCTACATTGTTAGTATCTATCAAATTTACGGAAATAAAGACCACACAACTAACCTCTGCTGGCACAAGTTCAATGATCAATATCCAACCCTGTCCCCAGCTCTACTTGCTTCAAACTCACACCCCTAACCGATTGGATTCTGAACTCAGGGGCCTCCTCCCACCTAACCAATAATGTTGACGACCTTCTTCAATCAATATACTACATTGAACAGGATAGTGTGTTCATTGGTGATGGTAGAATCAATCCCATTGCTCACTGTAGTTAGGGCCTCATCTCAACTTCGACCCGTAAGCTTTACCTTCAAAACTTACTTCATATCCCACGTCTTTCTCACAATCTTCTCTTAATTTCCTTTTTCACCAAAGATAATAATCTTATCATTCTATTTGAAGCTTTTGGTTTCAAATAAAGGATCCACATACAAATACAACCCTCCTCACCAGACCATGTGAAGATGGACGACTATATCACATCTTCACCCCATCCATCCACATACGCAATGCTCAAGCCCTCTCTCTATTGGCATCACCTCCTTGGTCATCCTCATCTTCAAGTACTCAACACCATCTCCAAATAACACCGTCACTTAGCTATTTTTAAATTTACTACTTCATGCTCTTCATGTATGACCTCTAAAAGTCATAAGATTCCTTTCTCTAAATCTTCTAGTCATCTCTACAAACCACTAGAATTAATACATATGGATGTATGGGGACCCTCTCCAATCTATTCTAATAAGGTTTCAAATATTACATATTATTTGTGGATGACTCTACTTGCTATACTAGGGTTTTTCCAATTATGCACAAATATGATGTGTTCTCCATATTCACAAACTTTCATTCAGTTGTTGAAAAACAACACTCTCTTCTTATCAAACATATCCATAATGATGGTGGAATTGAATTCATAAACCACATATTTAAAAATTATCCCAAATCCCAATGTATTAACCATAAAATAAGCTGCCCTTACAAACTCGAGAAAAATGATCTAGCCAAGTGCAAACACAAACAAATTCACGAAATCACTTGCTCCTTCCTTTACATGGTAAGCCTCCCATATGATTTATGGTTAGTTACATTACATATAACAGTATATCATATAAACCTCATGCCATCTCCCAACACCTATAGTAAATATCATTACCAAATACTCTAAAAACATTCCCCAGTGTATTCCCATCTTTGTGTTTTTGAATGCGCTTGCTAATTTCCTCTACTTCCACAAAATGCTCACCACAAAATCTCAATAAAATCTACTCCATCAGTGTTCATTGGATACTCCACTTACTACAAAGGCTATAAATGTCATGTTACATTTGATGAATATGCATCTCTCATCATGTTACATTTGATTAATCCCATTTTCCCTATGCATGCCACACAACCATCTCAATCCATTACTCCATGTAGCCACCCTACTCCCAATTCTTATTTCCTTCTACCAACATCTCTTAATTAACCAATCAAACCTTCCAATCCTTAACACCCATCTAAAACTTAAATTGTCCCCTCACACATAATTATCACATTCAACTTATACACTCCCCCATCTCATCTTCCCTCACAGCCAACAACCCGTCATAAATATAACAATGCCACCTCAATCAACTTCCATACCTTCCATCCATCCAATGCTCACTCACTTCAAAACTGGTTCACTAAAACCTAAACAAATTCTTAATCTTAATCACTGACTATCACATACATCTTTCGATTCAACAACCCATGAAGAAGCCTTCAAACACTTTCATTGGTGTTTTCCTATGGCAAGTGAATTTCTCGCATTACAGAAACATTGAATGTGGATCCTTCTTCCACAAACACCTAAAGCTTCAACCCTTGGGTGCCATTGGACCTATAAAATCATAAGACATGCTAATGGATCCATTGCCCGATACAAGGAAAAACTTGTTGCACAAGGCCAGACTTGTTGTACAAGGCCAGACTTGTTGCATAAGGACTGACTTATTCCACAAGGCCACCAACAAGAATATGACCTCAATTATGTAGAAACTTTCTACCAACTCTTGACCAATACATCAACTTGATGTAACCAATGCCTTCTTATATGGATCCATAAATGAAATAATTTATGTGAATTAACCTAGAGGATTGGAGGACACTCTGTTCCCTCATCTTGTTTTCTTACTCCAAAAATTGTTATATGGTTTCAAATAAGCTCCCTGTTAATGTTTAAAGACCTTCACCACTCATCTGATCTCACTCGGCTTCCATAATAGCCATTTCGACCCGTCTTTATTTATTCTCCATCAAAACAAAATCAAAGCATATATTCTCATCTATGTTGATGGCATCCTTTTGACAGGCTGAGATTCAAATTCTCTACGTAACATCATTTCATCTCTAAACACTCATTTCACTATCAAACACTTGGGATCTCCTACTAACTTTCTTGGCATCCATATCATCTTTTATGGAAATTACCTTCATCTCTCCCAAACACCTTACATTCAAAGCATTCTACATCAAGTAGGTCTATCCAAATGTAATTTTGTCTCTAAACCCTCATATACCAAACCTCCCACCAAGATACCCACTCACATACTCTCCTCCGACCTATCCACCAATAGATAGCTCCGGTCTATCCAAATGTATCAGTTTATAGCAGCAGGGGCAGCTGTGATAATCTGGCCCAAGCATCTTCTATCTGATTTCCATATTACTCCAACTCAAATTAAAATATTGTATTGAGATAATACATCGTCAATTACACTTGCCAATAACCTATTGTTCCATGCTCGTACCAAAATTATTGAGGTTGACTTTCATTTCATAAGGAACCACGTTCAGTCTAATGAGATCACAGTTGCATCCATCAACAACACTAATTAAATTGAAGATATTCTAACGAAACCACTCACCACCAACAAATTTACACTTATCAGATCCAGACTCACAGTTTAATCAGCTCCACTATTAGTTTGCATGGGCGTAAAAGCAACTCAACACTCCTCTATCAGAACAGGCGACCAATAATGACAACTCTCTCTACAACCTTAATACATTCCATTAGATCATAACAAACTCCTCTAATCATAGCCTTACACTTGTACACCACTTGCACTTGTATTTACTTATACTAAGTACAGTAAACTATGTACATATTATTTACATAGAAATTGAAATTTTTATTTCTTCATTCTAAGCTATCTCTATTTTACTTTAGTCTTCTATACCACATTTCTTACAATTGCAAGCTTGGCAGAAGAGCTTAACATCTTTATGTTATTTAAAAATCAAGCACCAATATAGATTGAAGAGAAGTTATAAAATATATGAAAATTTCAACACAATTTGAATTTCTACATTGTTTGCAAATCTTTCTTTTTGGTGATGTCAAAAAGGAGAGAAGAGCATGTGTTTTTGGAAGAGCATCTTCAATCTTCTAGTCGTAATGTTTTTCTGTTATGTTATTTTTAATATTAAAAAGTGTGTATTTTTAAATTTATTTTCCCTCTTAATAAAATTTTTGGGGCATAAACTAAGGGGGAGAAAAACACTTAAGTAAAAATAATATTATTTATATTAAAATATTACTTCAATAATAAAAAAATTGCATCATAGAAAAGTGAAAGATTACTAAATCCCATGAGAATAGTGTATATTAGGATTTTGATGATTACAAATATTTTTTGTCATACTAAGCAAAAGTTTAAGTTATGTTGGGAAGATATTACTTTTTATACTAACATTCTAAGTAGCACAGAGGTAACATAATCAAGACGAAAACTTAAAAAAAAGCTAAATCATTGAAATTAAAGAAGTTTTCCCAAGACAAGAAGATCAAGCAGTAAAGTGAGACAATTTGTATTTTTTTTCTTTTTTGAATCTTTATATATCTCAAACATATAGTAGGTTTGACAATAAAGCACACACACATACAAGAGCTAGTATAAATTAAACCAAGTTAAATAAAATTATTGATTCTTTAATAAATCATAAAGTATGATCTCAATTGCAAAGTATAATGCAAATGCAATTTTCTAATTTATAAAAATCAAGTGAGATCAATTAATATATATTTATATTTAAAATTTGAATAACTAATCACATTAGATGAACTCTAAAAAATAGAATTATAGTATGATTAAAGTCTTAAAATGATATTTTACAAAATCTCTACTAATTTAGTTATGTTTTAAAATGTGAAAGTTTACTTTGCAAGAATTTTTGTTACCCACGGTTATAGAAAATTGGGCAATTATTATTTGAGCTCAATTATATTGTAATTGCTATAATGTATGATGAAATTTGTATTTATGTGATTGAATTATATACTTTATTCGTTGAATTGAAAATATTTAGGAGAAATTATTATAAAAATTGTAAGATATTATGGTGCCTATAAGGCATATTCTGGTAGCTAAAAAGTCATATTATAATGACAAAATGCCATATTTTTTTTGTTCCTACGAGCATGTTTTGGAGTTCTAAGAACAAAGGAAGTCTTAATAGGCTTGAAGACTTTGAGATTCTATCTAGGATCGGTGAAATCTATTGTATTTTATTTACTGACATGAGTTTTAGTTTATTTGACTGCTCAATATTGATAATTATATTTTTGGAAAAATGCTACACTCTTACTACTTTGTTCTACAAAGTGATTTATTACAATATATTTAAATATTGCATAAAATTTTAAATAAAAGAAATATTTGAAATTTATAACAGTGTTTGTGCTCTATTGAGTTATTTTAGCTTACTATAGTTTTATATTCTATTTTCACGATCTAGGAAAGAGAATGAGCGAGTTGGTTAATAGTTTTAAGAATCAAATAAGTCTAGTGGTATTTCTCATGGGGATGTGGAGTGAACTTTTGAATTGTATGAAGATATAAGGCTTTATAATGCCTAAATAATGCTTAGATTTTTATTGATATAAAAAAATAACAAAACTCCACTTAATATACACATGTATACATGCTGAATCAAGTAATATAGTGATAGAGTATAATATCAAATCCACAAGGAAGTATGCTTACTTGCAACAAACTAGTAATGTTTTTTTTATTGCAATAATTATCCTATTAAAATAAAAAGGATATTTATGGAGATTCAATCTCTAAATAAAATAGTAAAAGTATTGGATATATATTAAAATAGTGTTTTGGATTGATGAGTATAAATTTTATATCCTTGTAAATGAGTCTCTTAATTGTAAATGCAATTCATACCTTAAACATCTCTAGCAATCTATCAAGTTTGTTAGAGAACGTCCACTAAATTTTGAAGTTTTTTCAAATTTTTTCATTGAGATTTTTTAGCCATGCCCTTCTATGGTGGTAGAGGGTCGTCGATCATCCTCCGATGACCGGAATACCTCAACCCCATCATTTCCCATGCGTCTGATTCCTTTGGATGCAAAAGGAAGATTTACAAATAAGGATTTTGTGATCAAGCAACGGCCTTTGGTCATCAATAAATGTCATCTACCTCTGATACATAATGTGGTTTCAGTACTGGGTAAGGGGAAAGAGTCAATGGAATTTCTAGAAAGGAAGAAGAGTCCGACATCTCTTTCTTCACAATCAAAGAACCTGTTTTCTGGAGCGGCGAATGATCCAGAGGCTTCGTCATCAACTGGCATCAAACTGAAGGTAAATAGATTTCAAATGTATCTTGTGCTGCAAAAAAAAGGAGGTTTTGAAGTCAGATTTGAAAATGTCAAAGCATGATGAAGTTTTGAATTCTATAGTTGAAACATAATTGGTCAGTGATAAAAATGTCTTATTGAATCCAGATAATGGCTTTGGTGGTTTGGTAAATGAATGGTATAATAGCCAGCACATCAAAGTGCCCCCTATTAATCCTGATCAGGTAGAAGATGTGGATTCAGATGTTGTTAAACTTAATATAGAGAAGGTTTCTGAAAATATTAATTTACTGCAAAAATCTTTGGTGGTGAAAGTATTTGGGAGAGAAATTTATTTCTATCTTTGTAGCATTGAGTTAAGGCAACAATGGAGTAGATTTGGGAGTTTTCATATCACTTCATTGGGCCTTGATCGGATTTTGTGTTCATTTCATTCTTCTCAAATTATGGAAGAAGTGCTTAATGGAGGTCCTTGGTATGTGGGAGGACACATAATAGGAATGGATAAATGGTCACCTCAATTTATCCTCACCAATCTGGATTTGATTGCCACATTTGCCATTACATTGTTGGGATGAGACTAATGTTACCAAGATTTTCTCAAAGATAGGAGTTCCATTTTTATTAGATGGAAAAAAGTTTAAATGGGGCAGACGTGAATTTGCTAGAGCCTGTGTTCAAATTAATCTAGACTCTAAATTAATTCAAGGAGTTTGGATTGAAGGTTTATAAAGGAAATTTTTTAAAAGAGTTGAATATGAAAAAGTATCTTCTTTTTGTTTCAAATGTGACAAAATAGGTCACAAAATTGAAAGTTGTGTGGATGTTCTCAAAGATGTGGGAAACAAGACTCAGAACAAAGTTGAAGGAAATAATCCAGAAGCTTCTGTTATAAGTCTTGATAAGAGTTTGATGGACAAAAAGGATATTGCAGATTCACAAATGAGTTATGGCCCTTGGATACATGTGAAGTTTAAGAAATATAGAGGAATGAAGAATAATAGGAATTAGAAATCTGACTTTCAGCCCACGGTTAAGAACCTAGAGAACATGATGGCATATGTGGATGTTCCTTTAGGAAATAAGTTTAAATTACTGTCTCAAGTCTTTGCCGAAGAATTATCTAGATTGGATGCTGAGGAGCTAGTTAAGCAATCCAAAGATCACAAAATAAATTCAGATTTTGAAGTCTCAATTTTGGAAGAAGAAATTCCTGAGTTATGTTTGTCCAAAGATATAGGTTTTATTGATGAAATTCTAGATCAATTAGAAGAAGGAGAGATTGATCAAAATGTTGAAAATTTTGTTGTGGGTAAAGGTTTGAATGTAAATAGTAATCATCAAGAGGACCTTCATGGAGATAAGGTTGTTGATTTATCATTACCAGATGGAAGCAAGAAAAAAATTGGTAATGCTGGAACTGATTTCAGAGAAGATGTTGAAAGTATAGTGAGAAATTGTCCAAATTCAGAAGATGGAGAATTTGATTTGGCTTCTAATTTGGATTGTAAGGAGAATGTGAAAGATAAAGAAGGTTTGATTGAAGCAGAGACTGATTTGGTTGGTGAAGGAGGTTTGGGTAGCTCTGAAAGTTCTCAATATCTTGAAAATATGAAACAGGTTGCGATTTCTCCTTTGTCCAAGATTGGTAATGTGAACAGTGGAGAAGCCTTGTTTGAAGATAGAAAATTCCAACTCCCTTCCAAATCGGTTTGTTAGAAGAAAAAGTTTAACAAAGATTTGAACTTGTTTGGCCCTATTAAAGGGATCCTTAGATGTATGAAATTAGGCATTCTTGGTGGCAGTATTGGAGCCACTTCATTATTTATCTCATGAAATGATTGGTGAAATTGGAGTTCAAGAATGGTTTGTGGATTGGTTGAAGGTGGAGGAGCTTGAAAAGGACAGAACTTGTGGAGGTGTCAAGATCACATTTTATTTCTTGGAGGATTACTCTTGCTTACTTTTTATTTCTTTTATTTTGTTTAGTATTCTTGTTTTTTCTAGATGTATTTTAAGCATAGGTTGGTATTTGAAAAAAGTAACTAGATTAATAGAATTTAAGAATCATTCTCTCTCTTATTTTTTACTTAATTGAGAATTCTAGGATACTAATAAACCATTCTGGTTATCTTATCTTTGGTATCCCCTCAACCCCAATTAGTTAAAATGATAAGTAGAGGGTCTTATTTTAATTATGAAATTTTCTATTTTTCTAATATTTTCATTATGCTTAAAGTGCTCTTTAATAAGGCCTCATTTTGCTTTATTTTGAAGGGAGTGCCTAGTAGTTTCTTTCTACTTTCTAATAAATTCTAGTTTTCCATTTAATGTTGTATGCATCTTTTCAAAAAAAAAAAACAAAATCTATCAAGTTTGTAGGGTGTTTAAAAGATATATTCCAACCTCCTATATTACAATATCTCAATAAGCACCTATAATATGCTACATACTATGCCTAGGCATGCCAATATCCTATCTTAATTTTCTTGATTATTATTGCATTCCTCTATCAAGGCTATACATCACACTATATTTTAATTACATATATGACCACAGTGCTATTAAATAAATAATGAGATAATATTGATAAAATAATTTAACATTTGTAGAATAAGAGTCTTCATTTGTATTTAGCAAATACTTCATATAATCAATCCCAAATAAGAGAATTAGCTAGACATAGAATAAATAAAAAGCAAACACTTTTTTATTATAGTCATAGAAGAATGAAAATCAAGAATGTGATATCACCAGAAAGGATCAAATTATCTTCACTATGCTCATTCTCCATAAACTTATAGATTTACTTCAAGAAACATAGGATAAATAATCTAAATGAGTGCATCTTGTACTTTACTAATCTCACTTTGATTTAGCTTGAAGTGGGAACTAGAGAAGTTCTATAAGAAATACTAAATTTTACATAAATTGATGAACTCCCTTACTAGCATAATATCACTACTATTTATAGGAGAATAAAAAAGGAATATAGCATAGTGGTACTTGAAAGAGTAATATCACGACACCATTGAATAGAACTAACAACTAGGCATTGAATCTTTTGCATGTCCATGGTGCTTGCTAACATTGATTAGTTACTTAGTGAACAATCATGTCTTTTCACTAATAGAATATGACCTATAGAAGTTAAAACTGCAATGCCATAGTGGTGTTGACAGTCGAACACTACGGTGCTTGAGTGGTAAAAATGGCACATATGTATAAGAAATTATTGCACTATGACATTCTAAAAAAACAACGAATCCTACCAAGCTAACTTCTTAACATCATGATGCTAACTATGTTGCCATTTCATCATTGTCACATAGAGAACTTGGCACCAAAAAATTCAAATTATAGTGCTAGGATGGTATTGAAGGTGGCGCTATAGCATTGTTTCATCGGTTGGCAAAGCGGTGTAAGAACTTTCAAATTTTCTATAATTTATGAGTTTTTAATGTAAAACAATAGTTGAAATAACACATTTTTATTAAAAATAAAATATGTAAATACTACATAATTTACATTTATCAAATTCTTCCCATCTTAATCTCTTGCTTATCTTCTAGTAAATAAAGAAATCTATAATTATGATTTATTATATAACTAAAGTAAAAAATTAATATTTAAAATCACAAAAATATAAGATATATATCATAATGTATAAGTAGTGAAAATGAACAAAGTCATAATTCTAGTTTGGAAAAATTAAAAATAATTATCCTAATAAATCACCCTTATTATTATTTAATTTTAAATTACATGTTATGAATATATTCATTGATTTTTGAATTCTGAATTGAATAATGTGCGCAGCTTAAAGATTACATGAGCTTATAGTTAAAATTGATATTTAATTAGTACACCATCATTTTCATAAGTTCTCTTATCTTATTCTTTATGAATTTAATTATAAGATTGTAGTCAAACTCTAAGCTTTTAACTGATTCCAATTTTTGAATGTACTTTTTTTCCTTAAATTCTTCTTTTCTTTTCTTTTCTTTCAAGACCTCTTTTTTACATTTTTTTTTGTGGAGTACATAGTTAAGGATTTGAAAAATTAGTTTTGCTTAAAATCTTCTTACAAGCTTAATGACCTTAATATAATGATTAAAAAAATTACTAATTCTAAATTTTGGCTCATATAATTTTTTGATTTAATCTACCCAAGTCTATTATTTAACCTTAATTATTGTTCTCCAATTCAAAGATTAATGTATACATGTTTAACTTATAAATTAAATTTATATCATTAATTTTAATTATCTAAATCAGTTAATTATTAGTTTATTCAGTCTATTTTTTTTTTTTTTAACAACAAAAGAAATTTTATTGATAAGAAGTCACCAAATACAACAGCCATAGCACAAAAAAGAACAATAACAAAAAGGAAATTAATACGCTAATACCGAGCTCAGTATTCGGTCAAAACTTCCAGCGTCCATGACGTCCCGCAAGGACCGTCCAGAAAGGTGTATACGAACGAACAAAGCATCCCGGCGATCACACCAACGGTTGCCACCAGCAAAAACGTTAAGAACGCGAGCTCTGACCACATCATTGCTCATCGCCACAGAATACCGCAAAAATACCACAAAGGCCGGCAAAACAGACAAGAAGAAGCAAACTTAACAGAAACCAATTGTAAAATCATCTTCTGCGTCTGCCTCTCCCCCCAAAACTTTCCACGACAGGCAATGTTTGAAGAACGCACAAGAGCAAAGTCAGAAACGGCATCCGAAGGATCCAATTCCGAATCCTCCTCCGACGAATCAACCAACCAATTATTCTGTGTCCTAATATCCAAACCAGAAGAATTCCCCACACCGGTAACCAAATCTATGTTATCAACCTCACTAACAGGGACCTCAACTAAGTTATTGGAAATAGGAATAGCATTCTCTCTACCTGGAGACGGAACAACCGCCTCACAACCATCCGGAATAACTCCCACACAATCAGAATCATCAACAACTTTATCACTTCCGTTCGCAGTGACAACCCCCATAGCAGGAGGTCCAACTGAATTTAAAACCTCCACCGTACCAGAAAAAACTTCAGACACCACATTTTCCGGGGACATAGAAATTACAACTTCCCGATCACAAACATTCAACAGAACCGAAGGCACAAAAGGAATAGCATTCGGAGAAAATGAAAATTCATTAACAACATCCGAACGAATAGCATCCTTACCAATACCCTCATCGCTCATCAACACAGGAATTTTATCTTTATCCAGAGCTGCTTGGTTCACATCAAAATTTTCAAGTTCCGAGCCACAAACATTCAATATCGGACCACTAACATCAATACCAGAGGAAGGAAGAAGAGAAACAACATCAGCAGAGGACAGACCACTAAGCCCACCCTCTACCACAACCCTCTCTACAACCAAAACACAATGCTCAGACACAGGAACACCACTAGAAGAGGGTTCATTCACCGCAATAACCTCCACATTCGACGGGCTAACCTCAGGGACAGCAGAAATCAACGGATCAGACACAGACTCAATGATAGGATGCAGAATTTTACAACCTTTTTTCGAATGACCCAAGGCAGAGCAATGCACACAGTATTCAGGAAAATCTTCAAAAATCACATTTTGGACATAACCGAGACAATCCGAACCAATCCAGATTTTATCCGGATAATTTTTTGATACATCCAGTTCAACCAAAACACGCGCAACAGATGGCCTAGATCCAATGGAAGTAGCATTATCAGTTTTTAAAGGTTTGCCAAAAATCGAACCTAATCCATGCAGAATACGAGAAGAGAATAAATGAGGTCGTAAGTTAGGAAAAGAGATCCAAATGGGTATGACCAGAGATTCAATGTCAATATCCAACGAGGGGGACCATTTAATCAATTTCATGAAACAATTACTCACAAAATAAGACCTATGCGCAAAGATCCTGCAATAATCCAGATCGTTGAAAAGCTTGATCAGCACATTCCGTTGGTTCAGAACCGTGACAGAGACTTCACCCTTCAATTTTAGCTTAAAGAAAAAAGACCTAATAGCCTCAAGGGAAGGTCTCCGACTAGGAAATTTTCCAACAAGAGCAAATTCGAACGGAGCAGCCAACGCTTGGATTTCCGCCTCCAAAATCCACAGCGCCGGCATTCCACGATGAGAGGAAACCTTCAAATCAGGAAAAACAGGCGGAGAAGGGGACGAGCCCGCAAGAGCCTCCTTAAACGACAGAGAAGAAGGACACACCAAAAAACCAGGGTCCCGAAGAGGCGCCATAAACCATAAAAATAAAACACACACGAAGAATAGTAAGAATACTCCCCTGAACAGCACATGCAGCGCACAGGACGAAGAGAAACCGGCGGCTAGGGCAAACGCCCTAACCCTCCCCCAGGGAGCGGAAACGCCCTAATTCCTCCAAAGCATGTATCTTACCTAACAATACCAAGAATCAATCAAGGCGAAGTTTATTCAGTCTATGAATTATAAAGTAGTGTTCATTTGAACTATGATTTAGAGTTTTATTATTATCCAAAATTTACATAATTTTAATTAACATTTTTATCAGGGTTAATTAAATAATTTGTAAGTATAAATAATGAATTATATTATGTGTTATATTTTTAGTCAAAATGTGTTTTAGGTATACCATGCAGGAAAAATACAAAAAAGGTACCAAATTCTATGTATCATCCATGGACTTGACATCAGAAAAATTAACACTGCAATGCAATCAAAGGCATAGCCAGATGCTACAACATTGACATGGTGATTCTGAATTCTCTATTTATTAGCACCATGGTGTTGAAATGGTCAGCTTTACAGTTCGATATTCACTGTCTTCAAGCACCACAACATCACAATCTTCCGCACCATAGTGATAAAATTGCCACTCTAGCACCATAATAGCAGAAAGTAAATATCACCAATGTGTGGCTGTTGGATCAATGTTTGTGGTCAACTGAGCTATTTTAGCTCAAAATTGTTTTGCATTTTATTTTCAAGATTTGGGAAACATAAGGAACATGTTGATTAGTAGTTTAAGGAATAAAATCTAAGTTTATTGGTATTTCTTATGTTGGCTTTTGCATTTTCATGCCTAGTTAAATTACTAAGTTCCATAGCTTTTATTTATAGCAATGTATTGTGACTGTACATATCATTTTGATGATGAATTAAAAGAGATTTTCTACATAGGCTTATTTAATAACTATTGATGTTTTAGTAACTATATAATTTTTTATTCATTTTAAAAGTTTAAATTAGATTATGAAATTTGAAATAAATCTTAAAAATTAGATCTTGGGATTTTCATATCACAGCTCAAGATAATTGGGCCTGTCTATTTTTTGCCTTGTTGGGTGGGAATGTAATAAGTATAGTTTAAATAAATAGAGAACTTGTTCAGATGAATCTCATTTGGACAAGATAATTAAGTTCCTTGAGTCGATATAAATGAATATATTTTTCTGTATGATCAGCTCAATAAATTAGCTTGATAAGGATTTTAGTTTTTGTTTAAAGCACTAATATAAATACTCAATAAAAAATTAAGAATGAATCTTTGACATATCTAGTGTCTTTGGGATCTCTAAAGAGTCAAAGAGTGTTTTAGAGAGAGTTTTCCATAGATTTAGGGGAGAGTTCTTAAGAACTTTAAAGAATAGCTTGGCAAAAGTGTGAGAGAAATTGGATAAACATGAGATATTTCTTAACAGGATTTCCAAGTCATTGTTGTGTGAAGGAGGTGCACTATGGTTGTACATCTCAATCTATATACTTATTCCATGGTTTGTTGTTTGAGAGGTGGAAATTCCTAAGAGAATCTTAGTATAGAAGGACTCTTGCTCTATATAGGAGGTCAGCTAGGGGTGTTGACATCTCCGTCATGTTAGGTGTAGATGGAGGGAGGCTTCTTTCAAGATAAAGGTGTAAAGGGTATTAAAGCGGTACTTCTATAACCTACTGAGAGAAAAATGTGTTTTTAGAAAAATTCTAAAGGGAGTACTCTATGGAGTGGACATAGGTCAGGTTGACTGAACCACTATAAAAATTATTTTGCACTTTTTTTTTGTTTTTAGTTCTTATGTTTATTGCAATTTACTTACTTGGTTTACATTTGTTTGCATCATCTTTAATCATTTAAAATAAAGAAAAAAGATGTTTGAAAATGGATATTTATATATTTTTTAAATAAAATATTTTGAAATATAATTTTCTTCAACTTTAATCATGATAAAATTATTTTGAGAACCAAGGGTAATGAATTAAGTTTTTTGTGCTCTAAAATTCTAATTATTTTGGTTACTAGCACTAAAATTTTTTACAAGTCACAAATTCAAAACCCCCTCCTCTCTTCTTGTGTGCTTCAAAAATCTTAAAATGTTGCATTTCCCTATGATTGGAGAAGTTGTTGAAAAAAATATAGAAGACATAAAACATATAGGATGTACTTTATGGTGGAAGTTAAAAGAGCTTCATGCATGAGAGTTATTTTAAATAGATTGTTTACTATATGTTTAGTTATTTTCTGTAATGACACTACTTCAAAGACCAAGAAGCATAACACAAATCTTAGTGATAATAACTAGAGTTTGAGTTTTTATTGGCATCAACAACATGCATAGCATCAACTTTATGAATGATGGCCTTCATTGGTGGTAATAGTAGATGATGATGTTAGTAGTGTTGAGATAGTTGCTACTTAATTCTTGCCTATTTGATATTCTTACAACTTATATATTTTTGATGATTCCAAATATTATTATTTTGATTATTATTTCCCCTAACATATTTTGGAAGAATTTTTTTACTCTTGTGTGTACTAACATTTCAGAGAAATCATACTCTAGATTGTTAAAGACTTAAAATCAAGATTAGTCTAGAGTTTATTGTAATTAAAGTATATATTTTCCATTTTATTGAGTCTAAGAGAGTGTGATTATATTTGAGTAACTGAGTGCACACACACACACACACACACACACCGATGGAGAATTTTAAAATTCATATTTTTAAACTGATCGTGTTGTATGATATCCATTCGTACGGGACGTTCTGGTCCGTTATTTTACCCGACGAGCAATCGAACGAACAGAAATAATTTTTTTTTCTAAGTATGGATCATACTGTACGAATCCAGTTTATACATGCCTTCCAAAGTACAAGATGGATGAGTCCTTATTCGCTCAAATTAAATATTTTCTAAGGATCATAATGTACGAACGCAGTTGGTACATGCCTTATAGAGTACAAAATTGTGATGTACCATTTCAGCCTGACATTTTATTCAGATGAATTTGAGAATTTTTATAACTGATCATACCAGGCAATGACGTCATCATCTGTATGCCATCCAGAGTACAAAATTATGGGGTTATTTTTCATACTGATGAACTTGAAAAAGTTTCTAACTGTTCGTACCGGACGAACATGTTTTGTACCGGACGATGATCGTGTATGAAATTATTTCATACCTATTCACAATAGGCTCATACACAATATTTTTTGAAATATTCATACCTATGAACTCTGATCGTATTATACGATTATGGACGGTCAAAATTGAAAAATTCAATTTCCTGGATGATTTTTTGTTTCTTTTGTATCAAAGGTCCACTATAACTGACGTGAAAAAGTCTTGTCTTTGTGATTTTTCAAGGAAAATTGAAAGAGAGAGTGTGAGAGAGTGTTTGAGAGAGATTTCTTGCAAGTAGAGTGTGAAGGGAAGAATCTCTTTGTAATTTTAGTTATCACTCTTCCTTTTATCTTTCTAGATTATTCGTGTGAAGATCTTCAAAAATGATCCGATACTCTGCCGCACTTGGAGGGTGTAAAAGGGCAAAGGTTCTCTGCCTACACTTGGAGGGTGTAAAAGTATGAAGATTCTGTACCTACACTTGGAGGGTGTAAAAGGATGATGGTTCTCTGCTAACACTTAGAGAGTGTGATAGGACAACGGTTCTTTGTCGCACCAGGGATTGGCAGAATAGAGGTTTTTGTAAAGGCTTCTCCACCTTGATGTGGGGGCAAAAGTAGAATCACTTTGTTAATAGTGTAATACCTGAAGATGGAGTCTTCAAGGAGTGGATGTAGGTCGTGTTTGACTGAACCACTAAAAATCTTTGTTATCTTTTTTAATTCCGCATTTATTTAATATAAGTTGTTTATCTGTGGTTGAAAAGGTATCTTGTAACTTTAATTAACTTGCTTTAAAAATTTTAACGGCTTTCAAATTTTAAATTTAAGAGAAAATTTTAAATTACTAATTCACCCCCCTCTTGGTTATCCTTGGGATAATAGCTTAGGCTTAACAACCTAATATAGTTTCAACAAGTGGTAATCAGTGTAGCTAAGAAATAATGGTCAAAGATGGGCAATATCAATAGGAGGATTATGGTTGAACAATGGTGGTCAGAGGACCTTATTCTGGAAATGGTGATTGGAAAGGTGTATTTAAGTGATTGTAGTTGGAGGTGCGAGGTCAAGTGAGGAATGTAAGGATATATTAGTAAAGTAATGGTGGTTGAATGTCCTTTATCAAGAAAGGATGTTCAGAAGATAGTTATAAGATAATAGTGGATAAAGGGCTGCAGTCAAGACATGAGTAAAATATTATGATCAAGGGATAATGTTTAAGCAAAAGTAGTTAGAAGATTGTACCACTTGGCAATTTTTTGAAAATATCATGAAATGATATTTAAACAAATATAGATAAGTGATGGTGGTTGAGAGAATTTATTCAGAGGACTATGGTGACATGATAATATTCATGTGAAAAAAAAAATTTAATGTTGTTAGTCTAATGAAAAGGATTGAGCAATTCCATGATGTTGCGGATTGTTGCGGATCTATGGTTTATGATTTTGATGATAGCAAACATTCCTTATTTCTCTACGATTGCCTTATGTGCTAACGTTTCAGGTTCCCACGATCGGACTGTAATTTGGATCAGCTCAAGATTGGGTAGACTAGGTCTGATTCAGCTTGTAATCTTTTTTTCCTTTCTTGAGTCTTCTATATTTTGTGTTGAGACCAGTTGGATGTGTAATTTTCAGAGATT